>JABFEA020000029.1:13549099-13559956 GCA_019775915.2 Cyphomyrus plagiostoma | reverse complement strand
CTTTAAATCAGAGCTAGATAAGATTTTAACAACTCTGAGCTATTAGTTAAGTTCTCCCCAAGCGAGCTTGATGGGCTAAATGGCCTCTTGTCGTTTGTATAGTTCTTATGTTCTTAAGAATCAAAACTGCTGGAGAGCCAATAGAGTGGGGCCTGTTGGGGATTGGGACTGGTGTGGTGCTGAGGTATCGCCCACTGCTTCATTCGGGTCCTAATTTGAGGCGGCCCATCTAAGTAGGCTTGTGGAACATTTGTCTTTCCAGCATGATGGCCATCTTCCTCTGCTGTCAGAGGAACTTCATAAACTCTGCATTTTAGTGGCAGCACTTTCTAAGGTATGCAGACTGGAGAATGGCTAGATCTCTGTAGGCGGGTATGCCTATTATTGGTCTAGTCACTCTGATGGCTGCCATACTCAGGGATTAGCTGTTGTTGCTGTGGATTGGCTCCTCCCAAGGTGTCTGATGTACGTCCTTTCAATGAACACCGTATTATGAGACTCAGATTATGGGTGTGTCTTGTCGGTTGTCTCAGTGTTTACTCCGACACTGCTGAGTCATACCTCTGTGAGGGGAGACATTTTATTCACTTTGCTCAGTGATTGATGGGTGCCCACGAGGTGACATTTCTCTAGTTGTGGGAGACTTCAGTGCAACCACTGGCACAAACAGGGCTGGCTATGAGGATTGTGTCGGCCCCCATGAGACTGGTGATCGTGGTGAAAGTGGGTCCATGGTCCTTGACTTTGCAAAAGGTCAGGGGCTACAGATTGCTGGATCCTGGTTCCAGCACTCTGAGCTGCACCACTGAACGTGGTACTCCAGGGCCGGTGGTGTAGCAAAGGAGATTGATCACATCCTCGATGGCAGATGCTTTAGCCTCCGACAGAACTGCATGGTCTATAGAAGTGCACAGTTTGTGAATTCTTACTACAGACTTCTTGTTGCTGCTGTGAATATGATCAGGCTGTTTCTAATGAGTTCGGATGCAGGTTGTGTGAGGAACTTGCAGCGTTCAGCTTGATGGCAACTCCAGTTTGTACTGGGAATTACAAGTGACACACCATCTATGGTCTAGCAACCCACTTTCTACTTACAGAAGAACTGAAGCATTACACACATCCAAATTTGTTCCTCAGAGAGTTGAACTCAGGGAGGGTGAAGGAGCGGTCCTCACAGATGACACTGCAGTTGTGACCCACTGGGACAGCTAATTTGTGCAACAGTTTAAAGCTGATCCTCCAACTAGAATGTTGGACATCTCTAGGTCCACAGCTCTTGAGGCTGATCTTTGGATTAGCTATGAACTACCCAATCTCACTAAGACTGCACAGGCACTGAACCAGCTGAAGGTAGGGAAGGGATCTGTGGTATCTGAAGTGAACTTCTTCAGGTGGGTGGTAAATCTGTCCTCCTGAGATTGCAGGCAATCATTGTTCCATTTGGGAGATGGGCATCATCCCAATCGATGGGAAAATGGGACTTGTTATCACTATCTGGAAAGGGAATGGTTCTTGCCTGGACTGCATCAATTAAAAGGGAATAACATTACTCTCAGTGTCGGGTAAGGTCCTTGCTAGGATCATCTGCAGTGGGATCCGTGATCACTTGCTCGCCTACCAGTGACCAGAGCAGTCTGGTTTTACGCCTAAGAAGTCTACCATCAACTGTACCCTGACACTGAGTTTTCCCACCGATGCAGATCCTTGCTGACACTTGATCTTTTCAGGAACTTGGAGAGGGTTTTCCTTGTTTGCACATTGATAGTATAACAAAGATCTATGTTAAGAAACGTGAATATCAGTTGACTTTCTTTGTAGCCTTTGTCAATTTTCAGAAAGCGTTCAACACAGCTGATCAAGCTGTCGTGTGGGATAGCCTGAGACTTTGTGGGATTCCCCTGAAGTTGCTGGATGTCATAGCCAGCCTGTACACTGGTACTATGAGTGCTGCTCAGAGTGGAGGCAGAACCTCTGAGTTCTTCCCAGTTAATTCTGGGGTTCGTCATGGTTGTGTTCTTGCTCCTAACCTGTTCAATGCTTGCATGGACTTGGTGTTGGGCAGGGTCATGGGGTCCAGTGGCTATGGGGCATCTGTTGGTGAAGAAAGATTCACCAATCTTCACTTTGCTGACGATGCTGTGATCTTCAAAGAGTCAATGGAGGCTCTGATTGGGGCTCTCGGGAGATTGAGTGTCTGGGCCTGCAAGTTTTCAGGATAAAATAACCAACAGCAGGGTGTCTGTCAATGGAGAGAATGTCGATAGTGTAAAGAGGTTCACTTACCTCAGCAGCAACATTCCTGTATATGGTGACTTTTCCTATGAAGTCAGATGATGGATTGGGAAAGTATGGGGGGTCATAAGATGGGTGAAAAGGAGTGTGTGGAAGAAAGCCCCAAATCTTTAGAATCCTGGTGCTCCCTATTTTGCTGTAAGGCTGCGAGACGTGGGCACTATCCAGTGACCTGAGACAGAGACTGGACTCCTTTGGTACGGTGTCTTTTCAGAGAGTACTTGGGTACCTCTAGTTTGACTTGTTGAACGAGTGTTTGCTCAGGGAGTCCCAAATGAGGCACATCACCTACATTGTGAGGAAGTGTCAGTCACAGCCTTGTGGCGTGATTTTCTGAGGGTGATTTGGATTGCAGGGTCCTTATTGCTGTGGACGTGAGTGGCTGGACCAGGCCAAGGGGACACCCATATAATACCTGGCTGTAGCAGATAGATGGCCACTTCTGGAGGGTGGGATTTAACTCTGTGTTGGCTTGGGGAGTTGCCACCTGGGATCCTGAGATGTTTCATCACGCGGTAGGTGCGGCAATGCGCTGTACCAGTGTGTGCTTCCCACCCTGACCTGACCTGACTGTGAAAAAGGTTGGAGACCCCTGCACTGGTCATTAGCCTGACTTAAATCCTATGGAGAACGTCTGGAAGTCTTGTTGCTAAAACAGTGGACTGATGCTTTATTTTACCGCAAATTAACTATAAATTACATGAGTGCAATGATTTATGCTTTATGATGGAGTGGCATGTTAGCATGATCCCCACGGTCTAGCGGGGCTAATTTTGGGCCATCTTTTATCAAATATTCCAGTGGCTTGTCACTGGTGTTGCTATTGTCAGACGTCTGGGCAGGACAGTGGGCAGGACCATGTGACAAAGGTTGAGCTGAGGAGCAAATTTTCTGAGATGATTCCCTATTCAGAGGCCAAGGCAGAAATGTGACAGACACAGCACAAACTGCAGCAGCTGTTCTGCGGAGAGAAACAAATGAAAACAACATGAAGTTATACCTATGCGGGGAACTAGGAGCAGGTGGACTGATTCTTATCAGTTTTAATTATGCACTATGGCCTCTAATTTGTGTCAGTTTAATGTTGAAATGCTGATAAGCTGTCCTACAAGCAGCCGTGTGAATCTGCAAACAGCACTGTCTGAATGCATTAATTCAAAGGGCATCCGTTTTAATGAGCCAGTACTGTAATTAGCCATAATTAGCTTTGGTAAAACCGAGACACTTTGCCTTCATTGCATTTCCAGTAATTAGCCTTTAATGACTGCTTGTATAGACAAGGTGGACTGTACCATTTGTCCCTAGCCTGGAGGAGCCTTCAATGTGCTCCAAGCGCAACCTTGTAACTCAGGCCAGTAATCCAGCACTGCGTGTAGTTGAGGGCTGTTATCTGCTCTTAGGTACTTCTCAGGGTGGGGAGCGCTTCCATTTTGTGGTGGTGCTCTCATCAGTTCAGAAGCTCACTGAGAAGAACACCCTAACAGAGCTCATTCTTGGGGCTTTCAAACTGATGCTGGTCCTTGCAGACACTTGATCTTTTCAGGAACTCACATTGACTGGAGAGCAAAGATCTATGTTTAGATTACAACAGAGTGTCCGCCAGACTTCTCCTTCAACTTTATCCCTGTAAGATAATGCCCACAGGCTGGTCCCCAGCCACCTCAAGCCTCACAGAGGCTGATGTGCAAACTGTGTGAAGCACCTGGATGCCTTTCAAACACATCATGTTTGCTCTTCCTGAAAGTTTCTTTACGGCCTGGGGCTGAGGGGTCAGTAAGCTTGGATCCAACTGTAGCCGCACGTCGTCTTTGTCTGTCTATTGGTGCCGTGTGACGGCCCCGACCTCTTTTGCAGTCTGCCTGCTGCTGCCTGACAGTCTGATGGTAGCATCTATGCGTGGTGCTGACTACTCTCTGCTCCTATCCGTGGGGGCTGCGCAAGAACAGCTGTGGCACCTGCCGGTTCGTTTGTGTAATTAATCATTCCCTCAAGATGAGAGCTTGCGTCTGAGTCATGGACCCAGCTGTGTGGAGGCCACAGCTCTAATATCTATGACTGCGAGTAGCTGGCTGGAGGTCACGGAGTCTACAGCTTCCTTACTGGCCCAGTGGCAGGCTTTCCATGGTGCCCTTGGTGCCTGTACCTGTATATGCCAGGTGGACCAACTTTAGCCAGGAATATTAAATACAGATATATGACTCAATGACCATCTGCAGGGTCTGTGGTACACGGCTAAGTTTGAGCTACACTCTGATCTTGTCCTTAGAGAGAAAATGGGTAACTCTAAAAAGTGATGACGGACGCATTTTCAAATTCTGATATCATTGTTCATCACAGATGTTGTTTCTTGCTCACAGGGAAAAAAAGAAAGGAGGAATATTGTTTATTTATTCTTCCAGGGAGCATTTTGGTTTGGATAGTACAGTTTATCCTTTAAAAATAATTTATTGACATGTTGTTAATGGGAAGGTGGGGGGGGGGGGTGGTTGTTCCATTTCTGAGCAGCTGTCTGAAATATCTGGATTACTCTCTCTGTGCCGTTCCTCCTGGTGATCCATGTCATCTCAGATGTTAGCGCTGAGTCACTGTGGTCCATTCGTGAGATGAGGTGGTACTTAAGAATTAAGTCATTGCAGCTGAACTCCATCTTAGCAATAGATAAAATAACCTGCCTGTTTAGCTGTGTTAAACCACTTCTGCAAATTCATGATACCTACTAATTCTTCTGCTGTTTTTTCACATTTGACACACTTGTGTGCCACTTCCTGGTTTCTGTTGCTGAAAGGGCTATAAAGTCTAAATTGAATTCTGCATTTTCTCTGCCACCAGCAGAAATCTCGGCCCCCATACTGGAACATGGTACTGCCAGCACCTTCATCCTCCCCTTACTGTTCACACCTCAGACGGTGGTGACACGTGTCCCGGACTCCCGTTGTCCAGTGGCTCGTTCTCTGTACGGGACTGAACCGGCGGTTCCGGAGTGGCACTTGATCCCTCTGGAATTCTGGCCCTCCGTGCAGACGAGCGTGTTTGCTTGAACTGTCTAACTGATAAGGAGGCAGACTGAAAACAGACGGGTAGTGGGTTTGGGAACTGCTTGCCAGCATTACGCGGAAAGGCCCAGGGGAAGGGTGGGATAGGTGAGGATGGAAGCCAGACAAGGCCTTTTGACTGGTCCTGCGTCAGCGAGGACCCATCTTGCACACCCTGCCGGACACACGCGGTCTTCTCAGGCCCCATATTACATGACGTCTCTACATCTTGCAGGAATCCTGTTGATAGTGGGCCTGTAACTGATCTTTGTGAATGTAATGTAACCATCGATCCCCGTTTACTACATCTACCTCTCTGTTTATGATGGGCGATTTGTGCACAGAGAAAGGAACAGTAGGCGTCAATTATTCAGGCTCATTCTGATCATTGACGTTATTTGACCTCACACCTATTGTGGAAGGCAGGACCGCTAGGTGACCCTACACATAGCGCTCCTTGCTGCCAGGCAACCTGGTTGGCTTCAGAGATGAATACTGAGCAAAGGGTGAAATTAAGTTCAATGGAAAAATAGGCCCACGATACTGGTCGAGCTTTTTAAGGGCATGATCAATCCAGTGTTTCCTTAGCTGAACATTATGTTGTGTTGATGGCTTTTTAGATGGCAGTTTCTGCTGATATTCCCTCAAACACAGTAAAGACAGATAAAGTATTTACAACAAAACAGCACAGTGTTTGGACTTGCACTGAGGAGACCGAGGCTGAATGATGTGGGCCCCAGAGGGATGTCTGTGGTGCTCCTCAGCTTACTACCTGAAACTCCCAGTCTCACCTGCATGGCCCAGTGCAAGAAATGGGCTTTTTCGTACCACAGACTGCTCTTGCTGAGTAGTGAATGTGAAGGAATATTTCAGTGCTCGATATCCGAATCTGTTATTTAAATATTGCAATTATTTTGTAAAGAACTAATTTGTGATGAAGGAACCTTTAAATTATTTCATGAAGAAATTTGATATCGAAGCCTTGTAAGGTAAGTAGATTAATCCTATACTTTACAGAGCACCAGTCATGAAAAGGCAAGTTGCTTAGATATAATGTTTTATTTAGTACCTGGATTCACTGGACTTACCTAAAATTTCACACCCCTGCATAAATGTCCATTGGAATGTCGTTTCACAGAAATTTCACTTTATTGTATTTTGATGGTCATTTGATACAGTGTTGACATAAAGGAAACGGTCTCCCTCTAAATATCGCATGTTGAGTGCCGCTCCCTAACCTTACACAGGTGCTGCATAAGTGCTGCTGATCCGGCACATGCTTCGCACGGCGAGTTCTGCAGCTGTAATGCGACTTGCCGTTTCTGATTCGCCATGGGGTTAGGGGTCGTCCACAAAGCGCCTCCTAATGAATCCTGACCCACCGGCCAGTTTTACTCATTGAGCAGAGGATTTAAGTACAACAGCAGTTAGATTATTGCTGCTAAAAGGCACGTGAGGCTGTATTTTGTTTTTGTAGGAGGTGAACCGATAATATCAAGGGAACCAGAGAACCTGTAAAGCTACTTGCGTCAGAGCCATCTTTCTAAGGAGGACAGTCATGTGGGTAGAAGGTTCACACACAAAACACTGCCGTTAGAGGAGAAAGGCAACACTGCTAATAGCAGAATATGCTTTACAATGAGGATCCACAGCAGTATGTGTGTCATATAAGGAATTTGATGCACTAATTGTGGCGTGTTCCCCTGGGCAGCGATGTCAGCAAGTCCTAAGGGTCGATGGGGAGAGGGCCAACCTGTGCTCCCACCCATCCTGGCCCGGCAGCACCCTTGCGTAAGTCCGACCGTGTGATAACATGTGTCAGGATGAGAAAAAGACAGACCTACAAGCAGAAAATGCCCCTAGAAGTCAATGCAGAATGACTAAGATGAAGTTTGCTTGTCAGGTAGAGGCGAGGCATTCCTTCTCCGTGGCATGTCACGTCTGAAGCGTGCCAGACGGGACCTCATGGCACGTAATGATGGATGGCATACAAGATGGGTGTTCTGGAAAATGTGCCCATCGTCAGCTAATGCCAAGCGTACGCCCACCTGACGGCAGACAGGAAACATGCGTTTGTACCAGTTTTGTGGGGGAACCTGCATAGCCATGTCGAGTATGTAAAGAATGCATTAATAGAAATGGTTACCGGTCTGGAGAGGGGTTGGTGAACTGGCAACGGTAAACTTAGGGAGTGCCGGCAAGCTGACTGCGATGATTCACGAGGCCTGGGGTGATCACATCTTGGTAGGTGGCACAGCCTGGTTCTCCTACATAGGACCTTCCCCTCGTGTCTGAAAATATTTTGCCAAGTTTGTTCATTCTATTAATTTATTTAAAAGTAGTTTGTTCAAAGCACATGTTGATCAATTTCCCTGTCACTGTGCCCCAGGCTGCTAAACTCTAGATATTGCCATGCCATGCGCAGCTTTTAAATCCAGACTGGATATGATTTCAGCCTGGAGCATCACATCTGTGACATGATTTAATCTGCATTGCCCTCCTGCTTTATTTAGCCCTGTTGTCTGTACCCTAACCCGGCCACAGCAGTCCGCTTACTCAGAGATAACACCCTTTGAGTGATAATACTGCAGACGATGCAACCCATATACAAGTTTTCTCAAGTAAGCGTTCTCCATCTCATAGGTAACAGTTCTGTCTGCATGTGATACTATCTATCGCTTAAGATATTGCATAGTCTTGATATTTTTTTAATGTTCTATTAGACTTTATCTTGATCGTTAAAGTATGGAGAACTTGCTACACACTAAAATTCATTCATTCAGGTCACGAGCCTAGGATATTCGGGGCTGAAATCCTGAATGAAACCGAACAGTTTGTTTAGCTCAGGTGTTTATAACAAGTATGCCCTCAGTCTGAGAATTCCACACATCACAACAGCCCTAATCCAGGACTTTGTTTCTCAACACCTTTGTACAGCTATGATCATAGTAACTTGAGAAAGAGAGAGAGAGAGATGATGATGACGACCCTGGGACAGATTAGGTCTCTGAGCTAAAGCCCTGATGTCTTAAGATCCTAGCAACACCCCTGCAAAAATTTATGCATCTGAAACTACTGAAGGTACTCAGCCCCACGAGCACAACGCAAGTCAGTCCGTGTTGGAAGCCATACTCGGGTGTGGTGACGGTGTCCCCGGGTTCTGCTCCTCACTCCGCGGTGGAAACGCGTCAGGCGGTGTCAGCGGCAAGGCATGCCCATTAGGTGATCTCAGGCTCAGGAATATAACTCGGACGAGTACTGATGTAACTAACCTGGGAGCGGCGGCATTATGTCATTTTTTAAAAATCAGATAACACGACAACAAAGTAATCTGATCAATGAGACTATTATTTGTAGCGGTGTACGGTAATTTTATAAATAAATAGCGGCACAGCCTACTTGAAGGTCTAAAAGTTTACTTTTGTTTCAAAGTCGTTTCACTAAAGTTTACATTGAACCTACCGTCTGTTTTGCGTCAACGCGATTATACCCCGCCGTTATTTATCATCCATGCATTACGCTATTCGGGTAAGCGGGTGACTGCGGGCGCCCTCGTCCCCCGCGAACAGCTGCACGTGGCGTGTGACAGGACTCCTTTGGCAGAGCGCGAGGTTCCTCCCAGCTGGCCCGTCCCGTCCCGAGTGAAGCCTTCGCCCTGACGTCATGATCTTAGGGCAGATAAGCCCCACTTTTATTACACAGCCCGATGATGCGGGCTATATAAACCGCAGCGACAGACTGCGGGCTCTCATCGGGCAGCCCGATAATTGCCGGAGGAATGTGGAAGGGATAGCCAGGGGGGGGGGGCGACTGCGTCTATCTGATTATTGAGAGGGTCGTTGAACGGGAACATTGAGTAGATTACAGTTCAGCGGAGAAGATACGGATATGAGCAGGATGGGTTCGGAAAGATAAGTTTCAGAAGGACAGACGTGTGTGAGCCGAGGGCCGGGTGAAAATGGGCATGTTAAGTGTGGACTTGTTGGTAACCTTGCAGATCTTACCGGGCTTCTTTTCGAACTGCCTGTTCTTGGCGCTGTATGACTCGGTGGTGCTGCTGAAGCGTGCAGTGTCTCTCCTCAGCTGCTCCGGCTCCGCCGCCGGTGGACAGTGGCATCGCATGCTGACTCCTGCCGGCTTGCGGTCTGTGTGGAACAGTTTCCTTCTCGATGCCTATAAGCAGGTAACCATGCGTTAAAAAACGGCTTCAGATCTCCCCGGCCATCTCCCATATAAGTTCACGGAGTATGTGCAGAATTCATTGTAAAAATATTTATTGTAATTTATTTAATTATTAACATAACGGTAGAATACACTTTATACGATGCTTTCTTGTTTTGTTTGATAATTGTCTGCAAAGGCAAACCGCGTATGAATTTAGATGGATGCCTTTCTTAATTAAGCATAATCCCCTCCTGTCGCACTGACTTGAACTTTGATACTACTTAGTGTGAGGACCAGCTGGCCATTGCCCCGTGCGCTAGGAACTCAAATACTGATGCTCTTTTCGCTGTTATTTTTAGACAGAAATCTGTCAAAGGAGCATTTTACCATTCACCTTTCACCGCGGCGTGCACTTCCAAGGAATTAGCTTGATGGCATTAGGGGCAGTTTAAGGGAGCTTAAATGTCCCTTTATGTGAATTAGTGATGGCACAGTGGTGAAGGTTCTTTATCTGTGTTCCGTCACCTACTGTAATTATTGATTTTAACAGAATTTGACATTTCCATGACATGTTTTATGTATTGTTTAGCCACACTGTAAAGCCAGTCTCCCTGACCTTAAATAACTTTATGTAACTAGGAAATAAATCCATGTTGTGTTAAATATCCCATAACTATGGATTTGGGGGTTTCAATGTCACAAGTATGCAAACGGAGTATTTATGATGCTGCACCGTGACTGTAGATCTCTTCATGCATCTGTCTTTTCTGACTTTTTTGTGATTCTTCACGATGAAGGTTTTGGTCCTTAAAACCTTGGTTTGGCACTGTTGTTCAAAGGTCGCCTGCCACCCGAGGCCATAACAGAAATATACTGTCAATCTTGGCTCACCATGATGAGGAAGGGCAAGAGTATTAGATGTGCAGATATGGCAGTGTGGACAGCCATCACTAGAAGTCTCCATTAGTGCAGAACAAGGGTCACCAGATGTGTGTGTGTGTGTCTGCTGGTGTGTGGGTAGTCATCAGACAGACTACACCACACATCCTGCGTCCAAGATTTTAAAAAGCAGCATTTTCAAGATTTCTGTAAAATACAGCTCTCATTTGGTCAGACATCACTTTACACTCCAGTGGAAAATGGCCAATTTAATGGAAGCGTTGAGTAGATGGATTTTAGAGTTCTATACTACCACCGGTAGCATCAATTCACATTGTGCTGCTGACTCTACTGAAATGGGCAGTAGACATAATTAATTTATTTTTCTACATCACATTTACATTTCTGTTTATTTAGAATCAGAATCAGAATGTGCTTTATTGCCATGTATGTTTCCACATACTAGGAATTTGTTATAGTGACATAAGCT
>JABFEA020000029.1:13537855-13548999 GCA_019775915.2 Cyphomyrus plagiostoma | reverse complement strand
TGAGGCAGATAATGTATCAAAAGCATGCAGAAAACAAGGAGGCTGTACTTCTAACAAGTATCTAGTAACAATATCATCATCATGGTTATGTTACCAATCTATATTTATCTGTAAGTCCAAAATCACAGGCTTTAACACACGGTTAACTTATGGACTAACACATTGAGAAAATTATACATTGGATTGATGTCCACTGGGCTGTCCTCACATGTGTAATATGCCAAAAAATATTTCCAGTAATATAACTAACTATCGACAAATGCTTAAGTTCCTATTGGAGACTCCTTATCTCTTATCAGTTGCATATATAAAAGTGACGTTTGATCTGATGTCTTGCCTCATTTCATTCATTGGTTGTGGCCAGTTATCGACATTGCAGAAGTAACCTTGAACACTGTTCGAGCTTAAAGTCTCATTTTCTGCCTGATACCTAAACCTTGCCTGAAACCATTCGGACTTTGAGAATGTATTATTGTATGACGGTTGCTGTGGTTGCAAGAAATACTATTAAGCCTTAAGTTACATGCACTTGAACATACTTGTTCTGAAGATGATGCTGAAAATGCATGCAAACCTGAATTAGAGAATGAAGAATTTTCCAGGTGTTTTAAAAACTCTAGATGAACAAAGGCAGCTGAAAGTTGCCATACTGATGGGAGAATATCACTGGTCTCTTTGTTCAGGTGAAGCTGGGAGGTGAGGCCCCAAACTCCAAAGTAGTGAAGGTCCCCGGTTTGCCAGACCAGAGGCGGAGTCTCGGCGGCAGGACGGACGACGAATGCCACTTGCTTGACTTTGAGTCGTCCGACCGTCCTCTGATCGTCAACTTCGGCTCTGCCTCCTGACCTCCCTTCGTGACCCACCTGCCGGCCTTTCGCCGGCTGGTGGAGGAGTTCTCGGATGTGGCAGACTTCCTCGTTGTATACATCGACGAGGCCCACCCCTCAGATGGCTGGGCGGTGTCCCCCATGGAGTCAAATGCTTTCCAGGTGAGGAAGCACCGCAGCCTGGAGGAGCGCATGCTGGCTGCCCGCGCACTGCTGGAACACTTTGCCCTGCCGCCACAGTGCCACCTAGTGACAGACTGCATGGACAATAATGCAAACGTGGCATATGGAGTATCCTTTGAAAGGGTCTGCATCGTGCAACAGAAGAAAATCGCCTATCTGGGTGGAAAGGGACCATTTTTCTATCACCTGAAAGATGTGAGACGGTGGCTGGAGCAGAGCTACGGCATGCGGTAGACTCTGAAACTGACACACATGAGAAAAGAAATGCACCTTCTTGCCGGGTGAATGTCCTGCCAGCCCAGCTTCCGGTCGGAACACTTAGGCAGCGGCCGACATTCCTAATAACTTTCACATGATGAATGAAATGGCCTTGAAGTGCCGACGTCAGTGTCCAGCGGATGCCTGCCGTCATGTGGTCTGCACCTCGGTCGTCCACCTTTCGACACATTAGTAAATGATCATCCCCTACAAAAGAAAACCAAATTACTTAACAGAGAAAGAAAGCACGGGAAACCAGGAGCGGATTACGTATCTGGGGCCCTTAGGCTGAGATCAACATGGACACTCAGGTGTTGCCGATCTGACTAACTGTTCCATTTTTCCCAAAATGGGGCCCTGATGTTTGCTGGGGCCTTAGGCTACAGCCTAGGATAGCCAGTGCTAATCTGCCCCTGCAGGTAACCAGCTTTTATAATAATGGTATTAATTTATTTCTGGAGATGGAGATTTTTAATGTGTCATTTTTACACCTTGATGCCTGTTTTTGTACAAATATGAACTGTTATTTAAGATAACGATCCTCTGTATTGTCCTGTAAAGTTGTAGGTGTTTAAGGTGCTCATCTCCGTGCATCGTTGCACTTGCACACTAATGGACATTGATACACTGTTTAAGAAGCCCCTATCGGACAACTTGAAGGAGACCTAGTTTATGTTCAGAATTGTAGGGCAGTCTGTGTTTTAAAAACAGCATAAAATGAAAGTGGATTACAGAGCACATGGTGGAAAGTCAGCCCCTTTCTTCCTGGGAAGCTGCTGGCTCGTCGTTCTGGAACACTGTGTGACATGAATCTGAATGTAAGAGGATTTCTACGTAACCGTACACTGTTCTTTTGTGCCGAAAAACATTAATGCCAAATGCTTACAAAATGAACTGTTGTTAGTAAACAATTGGGGAATATATGGAGTTGGACACAAATGCTAATATAGAGAGTTAGCAGCTTTGAAGACACCTTAGGAACTGGCCCTATGCCACTGGATGTTTCCGGGAAGCATCTCGGTTAAGCTGCGAGCTGGTCATGCTGGCCTGTTTCCAAAACTGGGTCAGAATCCTGCTGTGAGGAAGACTTGTCTGGAGATGGTGATTCAGGTTTGGATGGGGCCGGTGTGAGAATGAAAACCACTGACGAAAGGGCACCAAGCTCTGTCAGCGGTCGGATGCGATACCACACCACCCCTGTCCAAACTTGAACCCATATGCGATTTTTTCATTTCAAAAGCGTATTTAAAAGTCCCTCTCTGAGATCCAGAAATGCCTGTTTCCTACCATCTTTGTATTGTATTGGGCAAATAGTTGCATTTTTTTAAACTGAGAAAAAGAAATTAAAAAAAAAACTTTAATGCTGACTTGTAGTTTGTGCTTCCTGTGTGTTAGCTGGCAGTCATCCAGAGGAATGTTATTTATTTATTTTATGGTGTGCATCTGGAATCGGACGATTAAGTGCGTGACTCAAAAAAGATGAAAAACACACGCAAGCCTGACGGCACTATACAAAAATGTTTTTCTTCCCTTTAAAATGAAAGGAAACATACGTGCCGAGACAGGCCATTGCATGCGGACGTGAGACTACTGGCGTTTGCCAGAGAGCCATGAGTGCGCGGCAGCGCAGCCCGGAGGCGGTGTGGGGAACAGAGCCCTCGTTGTGGCTGAGTGTGGCTCAGCCAAGCGGAACTGGTGAACGCACGCTGTGAAGGCCTCATTCACAGATTCGTCTCCGTCTTTGGAAAGACCGGAGCACGGCCAGGCGGGATGCTGCCAACGGGGACATGTTCGCCTTGGCTTTGAAAAGGAGGTTCAGACCGGCACAGGCCAGGAGAGTCTTTCACAACGCGGTAGGCATGTACTGTGCAGAATCACAAGCAGTTCAACCCTGTGCCCTTGCTATGGAGCACCGACTGGGACAGGAACATTGCTGATGCAAAACTTTAGGAGAATTGGGGGCAAAATTACTTTCATCCACTTCTTAAAGTATCCGGGGGTCATGCTGAAGGCGTACATTTGGGATCAAATATTAAAGTGCAAGACGAAAAAAAGTCTGCAGTAGTGATCCTAAAGCACCTGACGTAAAGCGCGTGGCAAAGCGCCCGGATGTAGTTGGCCGTTAGAGGCGTGTGGCGAGAGCCTAAATGGCGCGAGAAGGCAATGTGTGGTGAGTCTCTAATTTCATTTATAAGCGGCCACTTCACACGACTGCATTACTCATCACCGTGCGCCCACGTTACTTGCGGTTTGGCAGATTTGTGGTGACAGACTTGAGAATAATCTGTACGACGCGCTGCTTCTGCAGGGTTGCCAACTTTGGTCAGCTGGCTGGAGTGAGGTTTTCCATTCGAGACAAGTCTGCTCACGAATTTACATGTATTAACGAGTTTTTTTTTACTGTGTAAATAGTTTGTAGGGTCTATAAACTACCCCAATGCTTTTGATGTAGTTAATTTTAGGTTTATGGTGGAATAGTATAAAGTTGCCGTAACATTTCTTGTGAGCGCGAGTGTCACCTGGTTCACTGTGATTGCTCTCTTTCTTTACTGACCTCTAAATAGCGGGTCTGTTCATTGACTTCGTTTGGTTTTCTTGCTGTTGCATTTGTTGAACCAATGTTACATAAATCAAAATGAAATGCTTGCAGTGGCTCCGATTTTCGGAACACCCACCAACGGACCCAGGGTGCGCACTCAAATTAATAATATACACCCTCTAGTGGAAGTCAATCAGTTTATGACTTCATGGAACGTGCCTCCTCACTAATTTCAGGTGCAGCTTTAACAATTTTGTTCTAGTTCCGGCGCTGGCTGGCAAACAGTTTTCAAATGAACTCTCATTAAAATGTCGGGTGAGGTGCTTTTAAGCGGCTTGGTTGGCAGTTTGACTAGTGGAAAGAATCCCTGCCGCGGGATGAAGAACTGGTAAAAGGAACTACGAGGTGGGGTGTGGCGGTCCTCCTCCGGGTTGAGTAGATGGTGTACTGGTGTGTGTCTGTGTGAAGCAGTGGTAACAATCTGTGTCATCGGACCAAACATCCCTGGGTCCTCACGTGGCTGCTGGTCGTGGCGGTAACCATGAAGGGCCACTGAGATGGACACCTGCCTACTGCAGTCCGCCTCGCCTTATAAGCGGCATTAACGGAGGAGGAGTACCGCGGCGAGCGGTCATCGTCAATGTTTATCTTTGCTATGCGGCTGCAGTGCGATCCTGTCACTAGCAGACCCCAATGGTAAAAGACGTGGATATTTTATAGAAAAGAATGCAAGGTATTGCTTTTTGCGCGTTGAATGATAAAACTTTAATGTAACACATTCAATCCTTGTAATACAGGGCTATGCAATATACTGCTACTTTATCTGTTGCGTGCACAAAAATCTGTTTGTGTGTGTTTTTTTTTTTTCTTCTTCCCCAACTGGGATCACGAGCAAATTTCCCGGAAACAGTGCTTGGCTGAACTACTATGCTGTCATATATATATATATATATATATATATATATGTGTGTGTGTGTGTGTCATTGCGCATGTAAGTGTCAGTTGGTTCTCAAACAATGCTGGTTAAAGTTTGACGTATTTTAGTTCCCCTCTGATAACCATCGCTGTAAACTGACATGGCGCTTGAGATTTTTACTGGTGTCATCCGTCTGTCAGCCTCTTTCTCTCTCGACGCGTTTGGCTCATTTGATTATTGTCATGGGAGCTGATTCCCAGCCTGCGCTACCCACAGCTGCTCCCCTGCAAAGCTGGGATGCATCTGTTATTTTCAGAACTGAGACGAAGCTAAAAAAGACACGACACGTGGAGTGTAAGAAATGTGGGTTACGTATTACTTAAGCCGAGGGTGAGGGGAGCAGGAAACACTTTATTTTACCTGCATTTGGTCATCGTCATATTTGCTGGTTCGGTGTCTTAAGGGTTAATGCACTTCAAGCCGTGTATTTGCGGCCGGTTCTCTGCTTCCGCAGCCATGCGTTTAAATACTGGTGGTGCACTGTTCGGTATGCTTTAACCCTTGCTTCTGTATTCTGACCTCCATGTCTCCCTTTGGCTGCTGCACCTGAACCCCCCTGCTATTTTGGTTCATATTAAGTTACCCATAGCACACATGCAAACATTATCCAAATTGCATTTTGTCCTGCTGGGCTAATGCTACAGTTCTTGGAACAATGAAGAATATCTGGTCAATTAAAACAATGAAATGGGAGTGTGTTTCCTCTGCCTACCTACAATGTCCAACTGCACCTAAGTTTGAGCTACTCTCTGCATTGTGACAATGCAAAATACCACATGTAGGGCAAGGAGGCATATTTAAGGCAGTGGGATTTGACACCAGAGATTTAGGTGTACAAAAGGTTCTCTTTGCTGAAATGAGCAGAGTCAATTGCAAGCCTTTGGGCTCAATGCTGGCTTTGTTTACACTTTGGAATGGCACTGTGTCTTCCAGGCCCCGAGAGAGAGGGCGTACAAGCTGAAAGCTTCATAAAAGTCAGTGCCTGTGTTGCTGTCCCACGTGCTCTCAAAGATGGGTGGTACTCAGATATGTCGGCCTTTTCAGTAATGTTCTTTGCAGCCCACTGCCCTGACGCTCTATTGAGTCCAAAATGCATTTTGTTCAGTTGCTGGTCTGAACGCTACTTACCACAATAATACCGTCGCACATCACTTCAAGCTCGATATGCTGTTTGTGGTATAGTGGTGATATCTGTGCCAAGCCTCTCCAACACACAGCAAAGGCCACAAACCTTTGGGCACAAGTTTCTCTGATGGGAAATTTAGCAGCATAAGGATGTAACATGGTGGTATATTTATAAGGGGAAGCTGCAGAGTGTCTGGAGGAGAGGAATAGGGGAAGGGCAGCCACGTGTTACTGTGATTGTCCCTTGTGTCCTGACCAGGCTTTTACTGGAAGTTGCCAGGCCCTCAGACTCTTAAAGTGAAAAGCCACAGTGAAAACTGTGAATGTGTTAATCCTTCAGTTTTACAGGCTATTCGCATCGACGCCTTGTAAAAATGTGTTTTGTCTGTGTGTAACGGCTCCTAGCGTGAGGCCGTGTGCCATTACCGGTTTACTCATGTGTGGAGTGTTTATAACTTATTTGCTTTTATAAATATTCTGATGCTCAAATAGATTATGGGAGTGGAGACAATATGGGGCACAGAAGGAAAGGGGTGATTCATTATCCTGAGGGAAGCAAGTTGGTGACTTTATTTCAGAGTATTACAGTAAAGCCATCACAGGATGCTTTGGACAGATTCTTAGGCACTGTGCTGTCAAATACTTTGACTTGGTCATAAGAAGGAAATGGTGCAATGATATCTCAAATACTTGCATTTGCTGATTAGCAATACTTCATAACAAATTTTACGTCCGTGATGAGGTCATAATTGAATACTGTACGGATTATCAATGGTGTGGCTGAAAAGGCAGATTGTAAGGTTTTTTTTTTTATTTTTTTTTTTTTTGAAGGTGAGGGCCTGAACATGACAAATGTTAAGATTTGCCGCGTTTGTAGTGTGCTTAGCAACGGGGTCTATGCTGTGCCTGAGGAGGAAGCCGTGATCCATGAGTGAACCTACAGCTGAGCATCAGTGTTCCCTGAGCAGGCTCGGGCCTGGTGGGGCGTGTTGTCAGTAGGTGACGCGGCATTGCAGTAATTAGCAGGAGATTCCAATCTCCCTGTGCTATGCAGCTCTTTACCATAGTGTTTGCCCGGGGAAATGAACAGCTCGCCGTCCTCATTTCCCGTTGGAAACGGCGGGACTACCCTTAGAACACCATTGCTTTCATTTTGGGCTAATAGAAATATAATACAAATATTGAAATGCCTGTTTGTTTTGAGGCCAATGGTATAAATGGGTGCAATGTTAGGAATATAGAGACACCCTCGCAAGTTCCCTCTGAGAGAGGATATCTTAAAAGTGGCAGTCTGGTAAATAAATTGCTCTTCACTGCCCGTTCATTTCGGCATGTTTAGGAGAGCTGTGGTACCACACCGCAAAGCCGGAATTTGGGCAGAATCCCTTTTCTAGTCCTATTGCGGGAATTTGGTTTCATTCCAGAAAAGCTTCAGCTGTTGTTGCTAGGAGCTGTTCTCCAAAAGATGGCTTTTTGTCATTCTCTCAGACAGACCCTAGAGGGCGCCATGTGCTGAACAGGATAATCTGACATGACAAAGCCATATTTAGAAATGCTTTTTCTTTAAGAAAAATAATTTCTTTGCTCATTCATTATGCAGAACTGTCACCGATCCCACAGAGGAGAGTCCCAGGGGTGTATACCCTGGCAGATTCAGGGGGCCCAGCAATGCATAGAGGTCACAAAATCTACCCTTGGGGGCCCTCTGCTCTGGGAATTCTACTGAGACCTCTCCTGGTGATCGGCACAGTGTAGCTACCGAGGTGACATTTTGTCAGGGGTCCCAGAATTTCTAGCTACCCCCTTGGAGGGTTCCATACTTTAATTTTGAAGTGCAATTAGTAACAGCTTTTTTTTTCTCCTTCCAAAATTCTTCCATGTAAAAGTCTTAAAAATCACTTAACGGCACATTTCAAGTTGTCAGCCCTGACACATTGGCATTTTTGGTTTAACTGAATTCCCTCCTTCTCCCATATTTCAGGAAGCTGGGGGAGCATTCTGGAAAGATCAGTATGACTCGTGTTTGTTTTATTTGGATGGGAGCAGACATCTCCTTTAAACGTTGCGAGAAACCTCAGTGCTGCTGCTTGCATTTCAGCTGCAGGGTTGCTTTCAGTTAAGCTGAAGGGTAACGGCACTAGAATTACTAACTTGTGGTGGGTGCAACCTTCATAATAAAAGCAAGAGAAACATGATGTGTCATGTGTTAATGTGTAAAGGTATATCCCATTCTTGTTCCACTGCGTGACAAGTTGACAGGATCCTTAGACCTGCTTGCTTGCCACAGGTTCAAGTTCCCAGTGCGGGAGCTGTTTATCCCACCGTTCAGTGTTATGTGTCAAAGCTACAGTAATGTGAAGATGATATAATGTACTGCCAGTCTGTTCATAACTGGAAAAAGTAAATATGTAATTGTTTCAGTGGTTTCTGTACTCTGTGGGGTTTTAGTAACACTGTGTAAGGTTGTTATTGCCATTATGCATACAATTTTTACTAATTCTTTGGAGATGTGTGAAAGAAATCAATATAATTGGTTTCCTCACTCGTAAGTATTTTTTAAAATCATATGTTTATCAATAAAACTGCAAATTTCTTCGCAGCGGTCAATCTCAAATTAGATGGGTCTCTCAGTGGAGAGCCCCGGAGGCTTGGAGTGACATCATTTCTTCGCTTCTCAATGCGAAGGAATGAAATATTGATTGTGGATTTTATTCGGAAAGCGTGGATGGATAACAGCAGGGCCGGTTGAAGGCCACGTGGTGCCCTAGGCGAACCCACTCCCGACCGCTGATGCCAAAACAAATGCGCAATTTGTGTTAATTCTGATCCTCCAATAGGAGAATGGTATGAGCAAAGAATTTTCATATAGTTTAATTTCTATACAGGCTATAACATCTTTTTTGATATTATTCTTTTTTTATGCTGTATACCATTAAAAAGTGTGCGATATGAAAAATTATTCGAGAGCCCTACAGTGTTAACAATCTTTGCCCTCACATTTTCAACCCAGCGCGAGGTAATACGGTGGTGTCGGGAGGTTTTGATGTGATGCACTGACTGACGTAAATGACAGACAAAATGCTACCGATATGTGAAAATGCAAAGTCCAAAGCTTACCTCTGTAATGTTATCACCGTGGTAATTGTTTTTGTAATTCCGAATGTGCTTTTAAATACGGTCTGATAGCACGTTTACTGGGTGCTCTCAGAACATTACTCCGTAGAGTAATCAGACATTCCACATTATGCGTATTGATTTCAGGGAGGCAGACGAGGGACAACCAGGATGGGGAAGTGGGGTGTGGGGGTGCTGGATAGGATTGAGTGGCCACGGTATTTGTTCTGGCACTGTACTGGAGTAATATTGCTTTTTAAAATACAGACAAAATGACCTGTGCAGCAGTATAATGTGTGTATGGTGGTATTAAAAATGAGATACTTCCTCTGTCTACTGCTGGCAGGGTCTGGTTGATGTTAAGGACATGTCAGTAATATTTGAAATTTTTTAAGTTAACAAATGGTTGGCTAACCATACTCCACACAAAAGCAGTTACAGGTAGAAGTTACACAATACGGGCCTGCATTCAAACACAGACGTGGAGGAGTAAGACATTACAGACTGCCATTTAAATACAGACGCCAAGAGCAGTAAGAGAGTACAAACGTGCTTTCAAAAAACAGTAGGAGTGAGACAGTACTTAGCTTCATTCAAACACAGACAAAGTAGGCGTGAGACTGTGCACAGCCTGATTCAACCAGACAGGGTGGGAATGAGACAGTACAGACCCCCATTGAAACACAGAGGGAGGAATAAGACCATACAGATATAAAGGTGACTTAACCTCTTTCTGGTGGTATTCTGGCCCGACTATGACAGTTTCTTACTTGGAGAGGTCTGATCGTAGCGGAACCCTTCACTGATGGTACCACTGTCACCCACCAGGGTATAAATTACCAAAAACAGGGCTCCAGTCGGTGACTAGTTGCCAGTGCAACTAGTTTTTTTTTCCATTCCAGTCACCAGTTGCAACTGCCTTTCACAGTCCAAGCAGAAGTAAAAACTAACAAGCCAAGAAAAGTGGCAGCTTTTAACTATGTGCACTCGTATTCCGCCTCTGCCTTTCCTGCTGTTTTATCACGTGATTAGAGCATGGCTCCATCCAGAACAGTGTTTACAGATTCGGCGGGTTTTGTCGAATCGTTGCACTGGAAACTCCTCATGCTGTCTTGCCAACTGTTGCAGAGAGTGTGGAGCCTCAGGAGGGGGATGGAGCGGGAAAAAAAAAATGGGCTCTCGCAAAGGCGGGATGGACTTTTGGGAGATCAGATGGCACATTTCCATTACCGTTAATAGCTGCACTCTGCCTGTTTAAAATACAAAAGATGGAAATCTATCTATCACACACCATGTATCCACAGCTTGATGCGTTTTTGTTAATAATTGCACTGCATCCATTCACCAATGGATATTTCAGTATTGATCCTCATGTCCCCAACATACATCGTCAAGCGAGAAGGAGGTAAACCCAAAAGTGGTTTCAGGTTTAAACCCTAACTATGACACCGCAATAAAGTTAGCTTTATATTCAGTTTTGCGGTTGTAGTATATTTCAACAAAGACAAGCAACACCTCTTGGTTTTTCAGGTTTCTTTCCGGCTGTTTAAATCAATTAAATCAAGGTTTCCAGCTTCAGTCAGCTGGCTGGCATGAGATTATCAGTTTGACAGAAGTGTGCATGCGTATTTACATGTAACAGTTTTATTACCTTCTAAATATTTATTTTATGGTTTGCAGACTACCCCAAAGCTTTTGATGTAGTTTATTAGATTTCGTCTGTGAGTCTGAAAGTGTGTCACGCCAGATGCATGAGAGCTGGCAACCCTGTTCAGTGCTTCTGTGTGCACTTCACGTTCAATAGTTGAGCTATCTTGCTTACATATTCCATATTTCCATATAATTTATTCTTTTGTTATATGTAAGAATGCAGAAGGCAACAGTAGGCAGATCCGATAGCTCAGATAGGAGACAAAATATGCCATGAAAGTATTTATTTTTTTATTTATTTCACATTTGGCATGTAATGGAGATCATGGTTTCTAAAAACTATGTGGCTAATAATAATAATAATACATTTTATTTCAGGGCGCCTTTCAAAAACCCAAGGTCACCTTACAGACATAAGAAATAAAAACAATAAATTACAATAAAATAAAAGAGGAAAAGCTATAGACAAGAT
>JABFEA020000029.1:13510637-13521313 GCA_019775915.2 Cyphomyrus plagiostoma | reverse complement strand
CCCCCCCCCCCGGGCCGCCGGCGCCCCCGCGCCCCCGCCCCCCCGCCCCCCCCGGCGGGGGGGGCCGCCCCCCCCCCCCCATGAATGGCCCCACCCGAAAAAAGGAATCTAACTTTAGTTTTCTCCGTCGTGTCTATTTTGCCCGGTGGTTTCGTGTAGCGACGCGGATGGCATGTGGCACGCTTGAGCGATCGGGCACTGTACCGGTTGTACGTTGTGTCCAGATACGTACTGTCTGAGCCTAGACAATCTGTCTATATATCTCTATATATCCTTTGCTCTCTTTAAGTATGTCTGTGTGTGTGTATATATAGATAGATAGATATATTTTTGCTCGTGGCAAAAATGATGAGACACCACACTTTATAGTAATGTAGAAACTATACAAATTAGTCATCTTTTGTTATGGCAAAAGTCATTTTTTCTTCTTCTTCTTCTTCTACAATGATTACGTGTTTTTTTGTTTTCCTGACCCACACTTTGAAATTACCGGCGCTACATGTCTCATACATGCGCGAAACAGCCAAAGTTTTTTTTTGTTTTGTTTTTTGCATCGTTTGTTTCTTTGTACAGGGTTACAACAAATGAGGTTTACACCAAGGATGACGTACCTCTAATAATCACTTGAATCATGGAACCATAAAGTAATCGAAGCCAATTGGCGGGTTGCGTCTCGGGCCCAATAGAAGATATTGACGATGCCTAAGGTAGCTATCGGCTTTCTCAGTACGCTGGCGGTAGTTTAAGTAAGTGGGTAAGGAAGGGTGCTTTATGTTACAGGGCGAGTTTGCAGACTCCTTTAGCTCCTTCGCGCAAGTCGCTTGGCGTGTTTGTTTTTTTTTCTCAGACGTAATATTCTTTGTCTTTGTTTTTTTGTTTCTTGCTACTGAGTTTTCCACTTTGCTGCTTTTCCTTGAGAGCAGCACCATTGCTCTGTGCTGAGTTGGTGATGTAGTTCCTGCTTTCATCCACTTGGTACGATCCCTCGTCCCTGTTCCTGTACTTATACATGGCATACAGGAGAATGAGGATGCACAGAGCAGCTGCGGCAACTATTCCGACGACCATTCCCGTGGTGCTGCTAGATTGGCGGACCACCTCGGAAGCCCCCGGAACGCGCTTGGTGCCCGGCTCCGTGGGGTTTGCTGTGGGTACATCACGGAACACGGGGGAGGTTATTAGGCGCTTCTTCGGCTTTGTGCTGTCTAGCTGGCGGGAAGTGGGCAGGGGAGGTGCCGGTAACACTAGGTCTGGCTGGGCTTTTAGCTCTGGGTTATTCATTTTGCCCGCAGGGGCTTTGGGGGCCGTGGTAACGGTAGTCCTACCGGACCCAGCGGCTTTGTTAGGTCTAAAGTCCTTGGATTCCCGCTTAGGCGCATGAGCTTTGTAGCCCCCTTCGAAGGCCGACGTGGACAAGGTCTTATCTGTTACCAAGGAGAAGGCGGTGTAAAAATCTTCATCGTCACCATCATCATCATCATCGGTAGGGGGCAGGTTAGAGTCGAGCGCTCGCCCTGAGCCATACCCAGATATCACCGAGCCATCGCGGTAATCGTCGGCGCCTTGGTCCGGCACGCGAGGTAAGCCCGCCTCGGTGGACGCTTTGGAGCTCTCGGTAACGGTGAGGGGGAGGGGGATGGAAGGTGCACGGCTAGCTAGGGGACCGGCGTCTAAGGGCTCGATTATGGGGGTTACTAACAACTCTCCTCCTGGGAACGAAAGAGATGAGAAGGTGTCGTTAGGGTATGAGGTGAGGAGAAACGAGAGTCTTCACACATTGCATACGGCAACTCAAATGGCAGATAAGCAGACGAACAGATAGGGAAATAAATAAATGGCATCCAAGGGCTAGCTGCCGTCTTTGCTTACTGCCCTCTGAGACATGTGAAGGAGGGTTTGCCCCATGGGCATACATCAGTAATTTGTATCATCACAGAGGGCAGTAAATGCCGATAAATTAAAATACACTCAATAAAAGAAAAGAACGATAAACACAGACGAAGCAGGCACTCACATTATAGAAAATGTGCATTCACAAAGTAAAGAAGGCAAGAGTATAAAAAAAAAAATAATAAAGCCTTGTAAGAAGGTTCAAAATTAAAGCAAAACAAGCAAAAAAAAAAAAACTGAAAAAGCGACCCTGGAAAAGGCTAACAAAAAAGGTAGCGGAGGCAAGGGAGCATACCAGGTAGTTTTCGGTCAACTTACATCAACAAATTGCCCGCATGATTTTGGCATGAAGAAAGAAAATTTACAAAAGAAAGTTGTGTGAGAATGCTCGTGAACAAGTGCAGTTCAGTTTAGACAGAGCGCCGCGAAACCGAGTCGTCGTTGTCATCATCATTGGATACGTGGTACGGGGAGGCGACGACACATACATCCGTACCACGTGCCGTGAAAAATATTGTGACCCATATTCTGTCATCTTGTGCCTTCTTTCTCTGATAAATATCTTTTACAAAAAACTGTACATCATCTAGAACATTTTGCTTGTTTGATAGATATCTACATAGTTTTTTGTTTTTTTTTTTTTATCGATTGCGATAATAGTAAAGTTTTTGCTTAGTGGACTGACTCGCTCGTGTTTGTCTCGAATGAATGCATGGCTGTACATTTTCCCAACAGCTGTGAGGAGAGTCGGACCTATGAACAGACTATATAGGAGATGAGGATGAGGGGGCTGAATGTGTAAGTCAGTTGCCATGTCCATGTAAAGGCGGTACGAGGCGCTCGGGCGGCATTAGAGCTTTTGGCTGTAAGGAAGGGATGGGGATATACAGACAATGAGCATATACATGCCCATCGAGGAGAGAAAACACAAATCTAACACTGACGGCTCACCGACCCTAAACTGCAACTTCTCAGGCCGCCGTCGCTCAGTCAGCTCTGTCTATCTCTCAGAATAAAATCTAAAAAGTCTAAAGCTTTAACCCATATCTGGAACCACTTTCTGTGCTGGTCATTTGTGGGCTCTTTTTGAAGTTTTCTCTCGTCAGTCACTCACCTCCACCCCCACCTCCACTCCCCCCCCACCAATTCTTTTTAGTCTCTTTATATTCCTTATGTTGAAAGTAGCTGATAATGAGCCCACGTGACCATGCCCAAAGTAGTTCCAGAAAACAGAAACTCATTAGAATGACAATGATGATAATAAATACTAAATATGTCATTTAGACATCAATTTAGAAGGTGCCAAATGAAGAAAGAGTAAAGCGCTAGAAAGGTTCACACACTGTCATAGACGAACGACCGGATGCACAGACTGAAACAGGCGCAGTCGAGAGGGACGGTCTGGCTGATCATCACCTCGGTCATGCGTCTGTCTGTCTGGTTAGTAGCTTTGAAACACATGTAGGGCGTGCAGCCTGGACGTGAGTCAGGGAAACTGGCTGGAAGCGGATCATTTAGTGGCGCGACGCGTTGACGCTTCGAGTAAGTTGCGTTTAGGGAAAGCAGAAGGTACAGCATGCAGGGATCACAGAGGTCAGAGTGGTGGCCTGACCAGAGGCCGCGGGTGACGTTAGCTCAGGCTAATTTTTTCTGTTGCCCAGGCTGTCGTCTCTTTTCCTGTGGCCTTTGCTCGAGTGCCATGGGGAGAAGCCAGAGGAATCTTAGGAGAGTGCCACAGAATTGGATGCTGTGCTAGGCCTTCCTCAGTCTGTTCTCAGGCTGGGCCTATGCTAGACTGGGTAAAATTTAAAACTTAGTAAAAGGTACAGCCTCTGATTTTGCATTTTCTTCTGTTCTCTCTTGGTTCCTCTACTCTTCAAATGAGGTGTCACCCAGATGGAAGCCTCTGGTTGTTATGTGACCCTGCTCTGCACTTGTAGCTCTTGTCCCAGAAGACTATTTTTAATTGATAAAAGGGTGAGGATACCACATACGCTCTGATGCTAGCACTGGCCATCCCCTGGAATTCCATCTTGGCTGGTGAAGGGAGGGGGGCAGGAGATCCAACAAGTAACAAACAGACTAAGACTCTGTGATGGACAGACATTTCTGTGGTGCCAGGCTCAGCACATGCACCAGAGGGGTTAATTGGCTTCTGCTGGATTGTGCAATGAGAAACGAATGGTGAGGAAAGCAGAACATTGTGTGGCACGAAAATTCTTTTTATGCCATCTGTATTAAAGGTTTTGAGGTGGTGGGGGGGCAAGGTGCAAAATCATTCTTTAACACATAACTTTCTTATGTTGCAATAGAAGTGGTCAGAAAGGGTTTGATGGCAATAAAAGATTTTGTTGCCTTTGCTTATAGAATTGGAAACATTTGCAGCACAGAGACTATTAAAAAAACGCAGAGGCGCAGAATATTTTCAGCCAACAGAAATTCATGCGGTGCAAAATGAGGCGAAACGTGAAAAGTGTTAAAAGGAGGACTAAAATAAACCAAAGGAAAACAAGTGGGACAGGCATGTGTGTTTCAGGCAAACAGACATAGAAACAATATCATGCAGCCTTCACCGTCAAATGGTGTGAGGTTAGAATGTGGCGGTGTGAATTTCTGTGTAAATGCGACCACTCGGATGATCGATCGATCCCATATCTCTGCGTATATATATATATAATATATATATATATAAATAAATTAATATATATATATATACACACACGAACTCGGGGGCTACCAAAGGGTACGGTCTTTTTCTTTTTTTTGAGAGTACTTGGGCTGAGCCTGGGGCTGCTGGTGAGACTGGATTGATTTTCTGAGCCATTTGCAAGGCCACAGGACATACACGCAAGGCAAGATGAGGCCCCTTTATGGTTTTTGGCTGGGTTCTCTTGTTCATCTCTGCTATTGAAATTGAAGCCTCCCCTTACCCCCGTCCCTGTAGTTTGTGTTAGCTGTACCCAAGTCCTCTCAAAAGCAGTTATGGGGTGACGATTTTGATTTTCTTCTTCCGCAGGTGATGTTTTTCATGTTTTGCCTGCAAACACTGGACTGACAGTGAGAGGAAAGTTTCTCTCGAAAGGGAAAAAAGGTAAGGAATGAAAGGGTAGACACCATACACAGAAATTCGATGACATCTGTGCTCTATTAAGATGTTTGTTTACAAGCCGAAGCTAAACAGAGGGGAAGGAGAATGGAGTTTGAGAAGTGCCGTTACCCTGTGTATTATTGTGCCGGAAGCGCTTTGTAAAAAGGGGAAGGGAAAATACGATATCTGTCGTGTCAAAATGTATCGCGTCATAGTCCGAGCAGCGCGATACATTTTGTAGCATCCGTGCGGAGAACACAGCATGCGGCGACGCCGATTTAGCTCTTGTGGCTAAAAGGTCCAGAGGACAAAATCGGTATCGGTCCGCGACCATGTTGACCACTTCAAAACCCCATGGTTGAGTGTAGCTCATTGTTTAGACTGCCTCGAAACCCAATGTCATGTCTGTTCATTAATTTTGTATTTTAGTTTTGAGATTCAGTCGGTGAGTGAGTCGGTTACACTCTTTCCATGAGGGCCGATGCCGTCGGCGCGGTTCCTCTGTAGTAGGTGAAACGGACGGGAAACTGACCTAGCCCACCTGCGTGTCCCGAGTCACACTCCTCCAGGTCTTCGTCATCACTGGAGCACTCGGCCGATGATACAATGTCGTCTGATGTCTGACAGAAAGAGAGGAGATGTTTGATCTTAGAGACAAGCCCTGGGGCAGCACCTCTTCCGGTCAATATTGTTTGACCCCATAGAGGGAGGAGGGTGAAATAAGTGTGGAGCCAGGCCTGGTGCTGTGGAACATGGAGAGGGGAGAGAACCAAAAGACTTGCATCTATGTCGAACATCATGATGAGGTACAGACAGCGTTCTCCTACCCAAGGGCTTTTCAGACAGTGGTCTACCTTTGCCTTGGCCACAGGTATGAGAAGGTGGTTAGGATGTCAGACTCTGGTCATCCCCAAGCCAATTTCAGAAGGGAGCATAGGTTTAAGTGTACAGTTACTGTGATCATGTTTCAACGGAAGGTGCTGTCTGCCTGTTGGTAGTCATCTGCCCCATCCTGTGAGTCGTAATTTGCTTTGCTTTTCAGTTTGCTCAACCCCTTATCCATCCCCGTCGTTTCCTCTCTACTGTGCCGAGCCTGGAGATGGGAATCTATAATTGAAACCTGCCATGTATCGCCGTCCCATATTAGCTGGTCCGCTTTCCTCTTGTGACCGTTGAGATAAATGATCCCATTTCAGTGTGCCTCCAGGAAGACGGACGGCTGTGCTGGTTAGACCATCGTCCTTGTGGCAAACAGCCCACAGTGATGACTTGGCAAGTATGGCTGTAAGAAACTCCCAAGGCTTTCCAGCTTAGAAAATGCATTTGCCCATTATGAATAAAAGAAACATTCCAGTTACCTACAGGTCCCATGGCAAATAGCACTATACTTTGATAGTGATGACAGTGGTGATTATCTCTTGATCCAAAATTGTAATAGAGGAAGTGAGGGGAATGTCATGTAGATAAGTTGGTAAGTGTACGAGAGGGCGTTCTTGCTAGAATCTAAGCCAGGGCTATTCAACTCAGTCCCTTGATTCCAAATCCAGGCCTTGATTTCAGTTCTCCCAGGTACTGTAGTTAGTTAAATAATTACTGATTCTGATTGGTCAGAGGCTTCACACCTGGCTCACAGGTGAAGGAAGGCTGGAAAATCAGCAGGGCTTGGCCCTCGAGGACCGTGACTTGAATAGCCCTGGTCCAAGTCCTCTAGATGCCTCCTATGTTGGGATTAGGCAAGGGAAGAGGGTTGCAGCCAGGTTAAGGGTTGGTGATTGATTTAGGGTGGGCTTTTGTGAATCTCTGTCTGTATTTTGGCATGTTTTTATGAGTTTTCCTAAGAAACTGTTTCTGGTAAATGAGGCAGTGTAAAAGATATTGCAGTTCCAGCTCCCAGAAAATGACAGTGGAAAGTATAGTTTGATAGAGAAAACATGAGAGCCACGGTTACTAAAACCGACTCATACTTGTCAGACAGTCTGTTACAATGTCCGTGACACAGTCATACCTGTCAGGCATGCTGTAATGTGGCTGTCCAAGAGAGTATGTCTGTATGTGATAACTGTGACAAGCGTGACATTGCGTGAAGGAGAGTTTGATGGCGCATGTAATACAGTTTGGCAGTGTGTGATGGAAAGTTTAATATGGTGTCCAAGGGTTATGTCTTGGTGTAACAATATCAGTATGTGAGAGGTATGGCTGTATGCAACAAAGAGTATGATGGTGTGAGAGGTGGAAGGTCTTTTATGATTGAAGTTGTATTGATGTGGAATTTGTGTGCTGGTCTTTGTTTAGGTATGTGTGTAGGCACAGTCAGTGGAGTAACTGTTGTCCGTGGTTTACTTGTTTGGGTGATTTTTGCTGGACTTTAGGGTTGGTCAGCAGATGATGGCTGTGTAGTTGCCTTGATCAAGTGTGGTGCCTTGTGTGGTCTTGGCAGCCTGTGTGTGGTTCGGTCTATTGAAGACCTGGCTGCCTTGGGGATGCTTGCCTTAGCAATAAGTTCCTGTCTGTGACTGGTGATTTTTGGCGTTCATCAGTATAGGTTTATTCGTGGACTTGGAGGTGATGGTGATGTTGTGCTGGTGCGCTAGTAGGGTGTGGTGGCTACTGGATCTAGGTAATATGTTAGATTTGGGTGTCATACCAGATCTGCATACAATTCCTCAGTTGTCCCTGTGCTGCGAGCAAACATTCTGGCAATGGCACGTATTTATATGCCATCAAGGAGGATTTGGGCTACCTGTGCAACCTCTGTGGGGTCCAGGTATCGCCTCGTACTACCAGTAGTGACACTGACCATTGTCAAATGCAAAACTAGTGAAAAAACAGTCAGAAAAGATGAGGGGGGGAAAAATGTCAGTAGCCTCTACCTGTTAAACCATTTCTGTTCTGTTCTCATATTTGCCCCTCTAGTGCACCTGTTGTTAATTTTTTTAACACCAAAGCAGCAGAAATTGATTAACAACCCCCTTTGCTACTTAACTGACCACATCAATATTACAGAAGTTTAATTGACTTGATGCTATACTCTGATTAAAAAGTGTCCCTTTCATTTTTTGAGCAGTTTACATATAGACATATACAAACATAGCTACTGTATATAGACACCACAGACACTTCCCTAGGAAGACCATTTCTTCCAACTTACTCAGTAAACCAGCACAACCAGATCCAGGCAAGTGAAGACACACCTATGCCTGTTGCCGCGCAATAAAGACAGACAAACCAACTGCGCACACACACACTTGGACTGGCTTAAAAAGAGAATTATATGCATCCACACACCTCAGCAAACATGGAATGGGCCTAAACTTGCCTCATTAGCAAAAACCACCAGAACCTTCTATCTCTCCATTCAGTGACAGACAGACATCTACTTCCTAGCAGATGGTCAACAACGGCACCTTAAAACGCCTCAATTTCACATGTACTGTCCTCAGCAGACTCCACTCAGCAGAGTCCACACAGAGAGGCAGCTCCTTTAAACATATAGCATTTATTCACAATACTACGTCCATGGAATAAACTACAGTATCATGACTACTCACTCTATAAAGGATGACAACAATGCATTGTTCTTCTTCCCAGTTGGCCAACCTCACAGATTCTACCACTGCATACAGTCATCCAGCCTATGTTAGATGCATCAAACAGGTAAGTACTGTATGAAACCAGCTCTCCACAAAAAATATTATGGTGATACAATGAACCATCTCGGTCAAAGGGCCACTTAGGTCTTTAAAAAAACCACTCGCCGTTATCATACTGTTCTACCTCACATCAGGCATGCTCATATATACACTATATTGGCAAAAGTATTGGTACACCCCACCATATCATTGAATTCAGGTGTTGTAATCACTTCCATAGCCACTGGTGTATAAAATCAAGCACCCAGACATGCAGAATGCTTCTACAAACATTTTCGAAAGAATGGGTCGCTCTCAGGAGCTCAGTGAATTCGAGTGTGGTACCGTGATAGGATGCCAGCTGTGCAGTAATTCCATTTGTGAAATTTCCTCGTTGCTAAATATTTCACGGTCAACTGTTAGTGGTATTATAACAAAGTGGAAGCAATTGGGAACGGCAGCAACATAGCCACAACGTGGTAGGCCACGTAAAATCACAGAGCGGGGACAACGCATGCTGAGGCCGCCAACTGTCTGCATAGTCAATAGCTACAGACCTCCAGACTTCGTGTGGCCATCAGATTAGCTCACGAACAGTACATAAAGAACTTCATGGAATAGTTTTCCATTGCCGAGCAGCCGCATCTAAGCATCACTAAGTGCACTGCAAAGCGTCAGATGCAGTGGTGTAAAGCGCACTGCGCCACTGGACTCTACAGCAGTGGAGACGTGTTCTTTGGAGTGATGAATCACACTTCCCTGTCTGGCAATCCGATGGACGAGTCTGGGTTTGGTGGTTGCCAGGAGAACAGGAGAATGGTTATTTTCCATATTCTTAGGACCCCTGTCAGTCAGGGGCCCTTGGAATCGTCCTACCCACAATTTAAACTTTGATAAAAGCAATACCAGAGGATATATGTGATTCATCACTAAAACATTACCACCACATTACAGTTAGCTAGACATCATAATTAGGCTATTCAGTGACAGCTTGATGATTGACTCCATCAAAAAGACCCCGAATGGTCCAAAGGAATGCCAATTTATATTAAGTGACATCAACCCATTCTTGGCACACACAGGACCATGACCTTTTATTTGTCTTAAAGATTTTGGAAGATGTCCTGCAAATTCACTTCTAAAGACACTGGACTTAGTTTTCTCAGGTGCAATATTAGAAACAGCTAGTGTAACATACATTTGGACACCTTGTAGAACTGTGAGACTAGTGAAGCCATTTGGACGTGCACAGAGAAGTTTCTCACATGTCATATGATTGGCTCTTCGGATTGACTCTTATGGAGAGCTCCAGTCAAACTTTTTAGAATGAATATCAGCAAATAATAATCGGTGGCTGATGGATCGGAGCATCCCTACTTATACATCATCCTCAAAAGTGGTATCTGGTCAAATTAAAGGCCACCGATCGAATAATTAAGACTGAAAATCAGCCATTTTATATTGGCAGCTGATCATTTTTATTCATATGCTGATGACTAATCTAAAACCAGGATCCACGATCACTGCTTAAAAAACACTCAAACAAGAGTACAAGTACCCTCAGGTACCATCACCTATGACGTCTCCCTGTCAGCTCTTGCTACTTGTGTTCGCTCAACTTTTGCAGAGTCAGCCCTAAATGTGGGTGCAGAGTCAAAACTGTCTTGTCAAAATCAAAATTTCCTACTGTTCACAAATAAAAGTTCATAAAATACTGTGAGGCTCAGGCTTTTTCTGACATCCTGAGATAACAAAAAATGAATGTGTATGCATTAGCCTGAAGCAGCTAGCACAGAACCCTGCCGACTGCACATCCTCTCTCCCAAGAGACCACTGAGACCCAGTTTGTCTAATTGATCCAACAACTAAAACACAACCAACCAGCATAAAGCACCACCAACTAACACGTATAAACAACTTAACTCCAACTCCTATGAGAGATGAAGATATTTTTATATTTATAGTGTATTTATATATGTGTGTGTATGTATGTATTAGGGCTGCACGATTTTGAGAAAAAACCTAATTGCGGTTTTTCTGACAAATATTGCGATTGCGATGCGATTTTC
>JABFEA020000029.1:13481945-13510310 GCA_019775915.2 Cyphomyrus plagiostoma | reverse complement strand
AGACTCCTGAGGTTAGGTTATTGCGGGAGTTAAAACCTCAATATCGATGCGATAAAGGTTAATCGTGCAGCCCTAGTATGTATGTATAGTTTATTATGCTCAAGGCATACAGATGATCACACTTACTATTAGTATCATTGTGACCCTATAACTCATAACAAACATTGGTCATAAAGTGTACCTGCTATGGTATAGAGGATGTATACCGTGTATTGTTACGATGGTTGTTACAAACCCCAAAAGATGACATGATTATCTCACCATGATAATTACATCTCGATCACTATGTTTACAAAAGCTACGTAAGGAAGTTGAGCAATGTGAAAATCAGTTACAGTCGAGCAAGACTGACTGACTGCTAAGGATGCAAATCAAACTCAGTATGGTTTCTCTTATGAACCAATGTTGATGCTGAGGCTAATATGTAAATGCAGGCATTTTGTCACAATCATAGGAGCATCGACCATCAAGGACCATCTCGTACAATCAAAGTTTTACTTCTTTTTCCATGCATACATCATCCTACTGCTTTGTCAGAACCATAGATAAATTACTTAACCTGAATGCTTCAAAGAAAAGCCAACCAATAAAAAAGAACGATATCAGCAGAATGCTATAAAACCAAGATGAAAAAGTAACCAGAAACAAATTAGCAACGACACCTCTGATGTAACTGAAGATCCCAAGATAGAGATGATATTGTACAGCAGATAATCTGCACAGAATGTAAAAAACGGCATGTACCAGGGGACGTTTCTCATACCATAACCACATTACCCCCATATCAATGACACGCTCGATTCACCTTCAACATCCTTGTCTTAATATTACAGTCCTCATCTTTTATCATTGAAGGGAAGGTTTCCAATTTGTGCCAAAAGAATACACCCCTCCCCCCCCTTGGGATAACCTGTGCCAGATGAGAGAGAAGTGATATGTCCAAAACCGCCTTTCTTCATTGAAGAGCTACAGGCTAGAGGTCCAACCACAGAATAAACAAACCATGCAAACAATGTACAGACAAACTCATCCCCAAATGTGACATGTATCCACATGTGGCACCTTGATAACCTACCAAGCAGAGACGCGTGCTCAGCCCCCACCCAGCTGATGCCCTGCCTTTCAGTTTAATGATGTCTTCTCACCAGGAGCCATTCTCCTTATCCTGGCCTCCTAGGAAAACCCCTGAGAGTCACCATCCAACTTCCTCTCCCTTTAAATTTTGAGACAGATGACTAAACCCAATGGACTAAGTGACCATTGAGGTAAATCTCAGGTTAGTGGCGGGCTTGTTATTTTGAGACAATTGAGCCCACTGCTTTTGTAATGTCCTGCCCTCAGGTTTCTGACCATCGTCAAGTTCTGTATAGGCATGAAGACGCAAGTTTTCTTGGTGTCAGGCAGGTCCCTATGGCCCCTAAACTAGAGACACAACTTCAGTACTGTTACTACTGGGGCATAAAAAAGTCAATGTGCACAAAAACAGTCAATAAGATGACATCCAGCATGTGTCACATGGAGAGCTCAACAAAGCACAAGAATTGAGCATGTTAGGTGAGTGAAATCTTAAATGGGATCGACGCGCCCTTTGAGCCGGAGGCAAGAGTCTGACCTTAAACAAATGGGAATGCAAATATGTGCTACCTGAGCACTTTAAACGCAGCTCTATAGCTTTGCCTGGATCTGACCCCCGCAGCTAACCACATCAGGGATCCTTAGTGAACTTTGTTCTTTGCGTACCTGGATGGTGGGTGAGGACCTGTGTTTGCGTGTGGTGGTGGTGGACATGGTGGTAGTGGTCTCGATGAAGGTAGTGGACATCTCGTGTGGAATAGAGGTGGTTGTGCCCGAGCCTGGGACCGAGGGCACCTCGCCCACTAGGCGCACGCTGCCATTGGTTCGGATGTTGGGGTTGCCTTCTGCTGCCATAGTCAGCACCTTCAACCCGTTGTAGTAGAGACCAGAGAGTTGACCTTGAAACGGCCTCCCGCGGTCACTTCCTCCTACAGTGATGGTGGCCTGGGTGTTGAAGATTGTTAACTGGCGGCCTGCAGGGAAAAGCGGAGGCAAGTGACAGTTTTGGACAGAGACTCTGACATTGTCTCCCCCATTAAAGATGGCAGGTAAATCGAGTATGACTTAATGGTGTGTTCCGAAGCAGCACAGATCAAAAGCAAGAAAAGATAACAGTACCTGCGGGTCTGAAAGGAAACATGGTCTTTTGGTTATAGCACAGACCACAGTGCACAGTCCAATAGGTGGTGCTTAAATAACGCATCTCACAAGCTTTCACAAAATGCTTTTTATGAGTCAGGATAGCTTCCCCAGGTAGAACAACTTCTACTGGCATGACGTGAAAATGGCACAAAGATTCATGCATTTAGCATCACTAAGGGCACTTGGCATACATTCAGTGTGATATGGATCGTTAAAGGGACTTGATAGTTTGTCACTGAGCACTTAATGTACTCTTTAAAATCAAAGTACTGTAGCCCCTCTTGCAGACAGAGTAACAGGACTAGGCCTGGATGCTGAACTTTGGTACTTTTGGGATACCAACCGAAATGCTCCAACTCTACTGAGAATCTAATTTATTTTTTTTTTCTCGGTGACAAATTTTGATACCAAAGCAGTAAATCTCAGGGTTTGTGAGCTACTAAGCATGCAACATACTTGTGTAAATATGTAAGATCGCTGGTGATTGGCTGTCTAACACGAGCATGTCTTATAGACCGGAGGAAAACCATATGCTCAGAGACAAACTTGGAAACTGGTTCACGAGTGTATGTTGTCATTTTTATTTGTTGCGTAGTGTAAAAAAATGCCTAAAAAATTCAAAAGTGTGGCTCCACCGAGTTCCAGGCTGTGACCATTTATCGCATTTCATGACTATTTTTGGACACAGTGCGACTAAATTTTACAACTAGGTGCACCCATGCGACATGCAACCATGCCCCTCATTTATGCCCAAATATGCCCCCCATATAGTAGCTGACCACACAGTCGTATGTCACGTGAAACACCTGGAGAGAATGAGAATTGGTGTGCATGTGAATACATGTGTGTGAGCAAGATTATCAGAACTCCAACTGCAGGGCCTCGGAGTCACTGCTGTCGAGGCGCTAACAGTCATCAATTTGCTGATAGCTTAACCATAAGCACCGGCTCCAACATGGAAGTTATGCGTAGGTACCGAAAAAAAGACAGAGTAGATGGTATTATTTTCATACCTCAGTAAGATTGAATACCTTTTTCCTGCATCTCCAGCCAGTGCCGGCAGTGAAACATGCCAGTGCTTATTAGCGGGATAACGTTGCATTGTTTTTCTATTCTGTGGAAAATGAAATATTATCTGCTGGCCAGATTTATTTATGAATTATAGACATGTCACGGGTTGTATAAGCAAAATCAGGGCTCTCATGTCTCACACAATGACCATGAGACACACGCATTTCAACCAGTTCACACGCTCACAGAAGTAAGGAATAAAGCCCACTAAGGTATCCTGTTACATAGAATTAATGGACGAGATGCAGGCATACAGAGTGGAGTGTTCTGCCGGGTACACAGCTGCCTTAGTCGAGTTATACAGTTAAAAGCCACCTACTAGCCTATACATGTTCCTGTATGAAAAATGGTTGTGTCTTTGAAGTCCCTTCTACCGAGTTTAAAGATCAATGTGTCATGCCGTGGTTCTGAGTGTGATAAGGAATGACAGTGACAATACCAGTCAGAGCAGAAATTAACACATTCATTTATACGTAAAGGAACATTTTTTTTTTGCATACATACACCTTAGTCAAAAGCAACAGAAAGAATAAAAGGGCTCTGAAATGGAAGGTTACCTTTGTCCTGTAGCCATTCTTCAACCGGCCGGGTATATTTGAATGGGATTTTCTTATTAGCCATCTGAAGACGCTCAATATCACTGTTACCTATAAAAACAGTTTGAAAAAGTTAACAACAAATTTTATGTCAAAGTTTAACAGATGCTTAACCATGTTTTAGTTCAGGTCAGAACCATATGTAAGAGCACTGACGTCTGTTTGAACGACAACACCATATTCCCCCAGATGGACCCGTCACCCCCCCAATTAAATCCCTACTCCCAAAACGCCCCTCCCCGGCCTCTACAATCTATAGCCCCTACACACTCTCCCCTGCTCTCCAAAAAAACAACCTATATTAAAAGTTCAGCTTTGTTATGGCTTGTTTCAGTGTAACCAGATTCACCAGGTCTGTGCCTGTCCTTTCATGTGCCGCCACTAAGTCACACTGCAGCAATTGTGGTTCGTTTTGTTTCAAAACGAAATGAGTTCTTATACAAATTTCCTGTTGAGAAACATATGACAAATACTTTTAGAGTTAACGTGCCAATGAGATCTCTGAGGCTGTGCTCTCTTTACCACCACTGTGAGGTGCTGCTTCAGGTTTTGTGATGGCAAAGTATGAAAAAGGTCTGTTAAATACTTTTGCTAACAAGATGTGTCTGTGGTAGCTGTGGTGGACTGGTCCAAAACCTGTATGGGTTTACAGTCTGGAAAATACAGATTTGACATGTGTTCCCATATGCTGATGTGATTGGGCTGGGAGTGCTGACCCTGCTAGGAGAATGCACCTAGGGCATGGGCAGATGCCTGGGGGATTTTGTCTGCAGGAGGTTTGTGCGCTGTCAAGTTACAAATTTCAAACCACTGACAGTCTGCTAGAGTCTGCCGCCACTACAGGCTACAATCACCTATGTTTCTCCATAGTAAGAAGCAGTTCGACACGTGGCTGCAGTCTTGATCACATCTGGTATTACAATGTTATCTTCATGTGAGCTGTCGCTTATGCAGGGGGATACAATCAATATGTACAACAGATGTTTTGCTGCTGAGGGATGGATCTTGTGTGGTTGTATGGAGGCAAATTCTGAAGTGCAGACATATAGCAGGTCTATGAACAAAGCTGCCTGCTTTTCATGCAGTTTACATATGTCTGCATATTCAAGACTGCACTATTGGTGACATATTTCTGGTTTGATTGCTATGAAATGGTTGGGGTCCACCGACCATATAGCTTTTGCTCCACACACTTGATATAGTTTGTACTTCCCAAATAGTGATGGTTGGCACTGAGCCATTTATATCTGTGATGAACGTCATTCCTTCGATCACTGTTAATCATCTAAGAGTGATGGGGTTTGATTACCGCCTCCCATATAAACAGACACCTCTGTTTTATTACCCTTTTCCATATATACACTCCCAATTTACTGACTATCCCTCATTTAGATGGACACATCCACCTGGATCAGCAGTCCCTGTCTAAACAGAGACATCTGCTTGGCATGCAAATCGTACCATCTGATAGGCAGGGCTGCCCAGAGCCCTTGCCGAGACCCGATCATGAGAAACACTCTGCTATTAATGACTTGTGCTGCCACAAAGCCAGTCTAAAAGTATATATTCTCGGCTTTGTACAGGATGAGGAGGCCTTATTTTTGAGAGACCAATCAAATCAAACCTTACACAGCCATGTTGGAACCGGCAACAGATCCGGGGAGACTTCAGCATCTCTGAAGCTCATGATAGTGGGCCCCATCACTCACAGCAGGCTGGTTACCTTAGTGACACTCCGCTGGGAATAACGGCAGGCGCATCTCAGTGCTTGTAAGTGCCGGCTGCCGCAAACTTGAGCGGGTAGACAGCATCTCTGTGCTATGCCAAGCGGGGAGTCGTTTGTGCATTATCAATTAATTTAAATACCAGGGAAATAGCTGAGAAATCTTGAGTATGTGATTCCACACGGTGTGTGATTTCCTTTCATTTCCATGAGGTGCCGGTCTAGGTCTAATTTTTGTGTGGCGTTCAAGGGACGTTGTATCTACAGGATGGTTCCAAATTTCCATGCAAACAAGGTATTCCCAGGATTGTGCAAAGACATTAAAAAATTCCCCTAGCCTCTTCATAAAATGCAAGGCGGGGACAAATACAGGCAGGGTGAGGTACAGAGTCTGGGGCAAAGAGACAAATAAATCCAATGAGAGCAGACGCTCAGCATGATGCACACGTGTGTCTCCTTCAAATGACCATAAGCGTCTTTTAGGGCTCCGACTGATCAAAGCCCTCAGCTGCACTGATGGGGCTGAAGATTATGGACTTCACAAAATCAAGATGAGACTCATAGTCTGACGTGTGCTCCAAACAGGGAAAATCACTTATGTCCATCAAACATGACATGGATGGTCACATCTCAGCCAGTGTTGCTAGGGTTTGAGGTCCTTTACCACGTCCAAGTCAAACAATACAAAGCCACAGTGAGCTCCGGTCAGTTTTCCACCTTTGGTCCACATTGGTGTTTTCGCCCACACCCCCATTTCAGAGGCATTTTCAGAATCTTCTTCCCGTACTGCCATCACAAAGAAAGGGAACATCTGTATGCTCTGAGTTCCCATGTGATTTTAGAGTGAACTTGGCTGATTGCACACTGCCTGACTCCGGGATTCATTTGCACTTCATTTGAAAGCCTGGGCTACTGTTAATTGGAAACCGGCAATTATACCGGCTGCCATTTTTCAACGACACTCAATTATTGCACACATTTAACAGGTATCTTGGCAAGGATGGCCCCCATTTCCCCTCCAGCTGTTATGCCTCATGTCAAACGCTTAAACAGGATGCCAGGAGCGGCACCGTACTCCTGCAGGGGGTGAGCTGATTTTTCTTCATCCCGGGTCTGGCACAAGGATGATAACCCAATGGAGTCAGAGTGCATCTTTAGTGAACCCAACTGCATTGGGGGAAACAGCATTAAATGGTGATGACAATCTTCTTGACGTATGTAATAAATTCACTATCCTGCGTGAATACAGCTCTCACAATTTAAATGTATACATTTCACAAGCTCCTGTATCTACTATTTTCCAAAAATCCACCTGCAAGGATCGTGTAAATAGAATACAAATTCATTGCTATTCTTGTATGACAGGCTGTATATTAAAACAGTTGATGCTGCATTATTGCAAGGGAAACGGGCTGGGTCAGCATACAAGGCTTGCATGCTGAAAGCCGCAGTGTTCCGCCGAGTCACCCTTGCAATCCACAGGCACCTAAAGAGTTGAGAGTCAAATGTTTCCCAGTAGGCTGGGCTGGCGGGTGAACGCTGATATGGACATGCTAACGAACCAGAAACGGGGCACAGATGTTTGACGCTGCTGAAACGATGCTATAGACATGGTGTGTCGAGGGACATCGCTGCGCCTCGTTTGCCAATCTCTTCTCCAAGGTCAGATGATTGGTTCGCATGATGCTTTGAGAGGTCAAACTCTCAAAAAGGCTTCCATCAAGTCACATACTCTGCTGGATGTCTCACTCCACTGATTATAAATAACTGGTTATGTACCTGTTGGCAGCCCCTGTAGCACTAAAAGACAGGAGAACTCGGAATGCTTTCCCTGTGCCTCTAACAGAGGGTCAAAGGTACTGTCATCTGAAGGACCAGACGGTGTTTCCAGTGGTTCTGGAGAGACACTTTAGGAAGGAGTGTTGCATCCATGCTTGTTTATGGCTCTTCTTAGGCAGCAGCAGTTCCTGACTCACACACTTTCTGATTCATACACTTTCAGAAGCATCAACGTGGCACTATTCACCGTGAAACCTCACAAGCTGTATGATCTCACTGATTGACCCTGAAAGACATGCACCTTCTTTTTAGAGATAAACACGTAATCATCAAACACACAGATGCACGGCTGAACAGCATGGTGTTTATGTTACACCACATGCCATCCCTGAGGTTTCAGGCATTTCTCCATGGCCCACAGGCTTGCACTCCGAGGCCTTCCTTAACTTCTCAGTGACACGTGAGACTGCAGTACAGCTGGTGACTGATGTGCAAGCAGCCTGATAGTCAGCACGTGAAACAGCCCTGACATATGTGAATAACCCTGAGCTCTGGTTTAAAGTCAGGTTACTGTGATTCCATAACCAAAGTATTAGAATTTACACTCTGCACAATGTTATGTTAGAAACAGGGTCACTTTCAAGGCCTTCAGGAACAGACGGGGAAGTTTTATATGAGGCGCTGATCATTTTCAACGTCTTCATCTACATTCTGTATCTCCCTTCATCTCAGAGAACATGAAACAAGGGCTGGTTATTGACCAAAAAGACCTCACAGTATAAATAAGCACATTAAGTAAGGAGATCAGACCCTTGAATTCCAATTCATATTTCAAATTTACGTGCGCCTTTACGATCTGCACAGAGTGCAAGTGACGTGGAATCCGTCCTGATGGGTGTCCACACAGATTGTTTGCATGCAGCCCCAGATTTTCGGTCTATCAGGCTTTTCGTGTGTCAGTGAGTGTTGACTTTGCATGCGCAAGGAAATAGACAGTGGATGACGAGGTGTTTCCAGTAGGTGGCCGTACTGACTTTCACAGAGCAGAGTTCAACAAAGAAAGAGTACAAGAAGAGTTGTATTATGGACACCTTCGGTGATCAGCAGGAAGTGCCTGCATATATATAATCATTGAAAGAGCAAAAAGACCGAAGCTTCATTCAGCCCAATAAGACAACATCTGCTTTCTGTTGGTCCAGTGGAATATCATCAGTATTCTCATGGACCAACTGCTATTATCTCAGGCACGGATAAATACACACAAAAGTCCATAATAGCATAAAGTATGAACTAGGCTTAAGGACCCAGCATGTTGATGAGAAGAGTCCTTGCTCAGCCAGAAACAGCCGTAACAGCCATACCTCATCGGCCTGTATGAGCTTCTGCTGCTAATTGCTTATGGTCATTTCTTGATTGAAACAGAGTGGTGAGATTAAACTTTTCAGATGGGCATTTGTTTCGGTTCTGATAGTGGATTAGCAGCACATGTTGTGCAGCAGGCCAGACTGATAACATTTTGCTGAGACAGCCAGCATGTGACGGCTTACCTGTCGGGAAGTGCTCATTGATGGCCCAGTTGTCCACCTGCAAAGTGGCGTTGCCCCCATTCCTGGTGAAGCGCACCACGTGGTACTTTCCATCGTTCACCGGGACACCAGTTTCCTTCACACTGATGTCGATGATCCCAATGTTGAAGGTGACACCGATTTTGCCTTGCTCCTGAGAAGGCAGAAACAGGTTAACTTTCAGCAGCCATTCTCTACTGCCTGGATTTAAAGGTCACACAGGTTGTGACCTCATGACACTTCTGACCTTCACCTTTGTTTCCCCTAGAGGACCCTCATGTGCTCCTGAGACCTGTGACAAACCTTGTTTGCTTAATTAAAATTACTCATCACTTATCACTTGCCTTTTGTAGCAAATAACTTGGCTCATTGATCTAAATGAGGCAGAAAATGCAAGCCTGATCAATGGCACTAAAGAAAACAACAGCGATAAGGAAAATTAATGGTCAGCCCTCACCTATTCACAGAGAATGCAGAAGACATAGCCATTCAAAAACGTTCATTTAGGACATTTTCATTTAGTTTTTTTCACAGTCAACCACTTGGCTGTGGATTTGACCTTCCAAAAAGTACGCTGCATAGAAACGCCCCTCACTTACCACACAAGGCCGGGAGGTAACTGGTAATTTATCATGTGGTCAAATTTAACGCTGAACAGCAGCAAGAGGACCAGACGTTATGTAAAATGATACGCCGTGATACAGACTAGGTGTTCCCCACAGCTAATGCAGCTCAACCAAGGTTAAACTCGATTATGTTTAAAAATTTTCCATTGACTTTCTTGGTTGTGTTTCAGACTCCTTTATACAATCCTGCGTGGAAGATTATGTCTCAAAAGAGAAATATTGCACTAAAAAAAAAACATGTGCTGAAATTTAATGGACTGGACACCTGTTAAAAATCAAGAACATCTGTGCAGTATGACTTTTAAATGTTCTCAGTCACAAAAGACAGACATCATTGTCATTCACTGCATTGAGTTGGTACTAAGGACTGGGTACTAAGGTTGTGTTTGTAGAAGACAGACGCACACAAAATGATGGCACCTCATCATTATTCTTCCAGTAGCCTAGGTCTTGAGAAAGGTTTCCAACAAAGCATTGCTTCTTCGCTCATGTTAAGTGGTATGGAGGTGTCTGTGGAGTGATAAAACAGTGTATCCCATCGGGATGTGCATCAGTGAGGCACCAGAAAGGATGTGTTCACAGAGAGTTTCATGGATTTCTTTTTTCATAAAAGGCTGGTAACTCAGACTGCCCTCTTAAAATCTGCGCTTACTTTCAAATGTACTTGGACTTAGCTGTGATAGCTGGTCTGGAGATTTTGTTATGTCCCACCTTCCGTCCTGCCATCCAACCATTCGGACACCACCTGGCTAATGGCCCCCTTGTTGCACATCGCGTCCTTGTCTGCAGCCATGGGCAGCAGTGGGTCGTAAATGTGCCCCATGAAAGTTACACATCACCATGATGCAAATCTTTCAGCGCCGATGTGGGCAAGGCACTGGTCTCAAGTTCATTTGGAAGACTTGTCACAGAAACAGACCAACGTTGCTTATGCCCGTTAGACGTTGACAGCCTGTAAATGAGGCCCATTTCTGAGGACTGAGGCTTCTTTCTGAGGACTGCCAGGAGGCAGGCTGACTATGTCGTTATGCTTAGCAAATCATTCATACAATAAATTCAAACATGCTACTTTACACTGCTGTGATACATCAGAGTCACCAAAAGGCCTAAGTTGGAAGGCATGAAGAAAAAACTAAACAAATCACAAGGCACTTTATATAAATTTTATAAATCTGATGCCTTTACAATGACACAGATGAATGAATCCTTTCAGCATACAGTAGAAAAGAGCATCATATCTAATACACTGGATACACCAATTGTAACTGCACCTTACACAGTTTGAAGCATTTCACTCCAATAGTAAGAACAGAAACAGTTTGTTAATTGATTTTTGGTGAACAGAACGGAGATGGAAATATTTTGTAAATTTCTAAAGTGTAAATCATGGGGGATGTCACAGCATTGAGCTTTTATTAAAATATCTGTAGAATATGTCGTGTGAGCTGTGACCTGACTGACCAACTGAAGGCCTTTATGAGAGCCAGTAGGCCAGGCCCTGGTAAGCATGCTGATTAACTCTGGCATTTGTTACCCTGAGAATAAGATGGTGCTTTCTGCTTGATTTTAGGTAGCTGGGCTGCCTTAAATAGTCAGTCCACTGTCCAGACGTGCCAGTGAAAGTTAACCTCTGATCCATACTCAGGAGCTCTGACTCCAGATCAGTGTCGGCAGCTAAACTGCAATGACTTTGAGTCATCTCCTACTTTAATGAGTCTTTTCCCACCGGGATCAGTTGTGGTTTCAAAAGTCATGAAAACCAGAGATAGGGACTCGAGTTTGCAACTTGGACTCCAAAAAGTACTGGGTGGCTAGCAAATGCAGTAGTCAGTGTTTTTGCATGCAGTTTTTAAGTATTGCATTTCTAGAGAGTGCTCAAACAATGATGTGCTTTTTTTATAGTCATGTTATTTGTTGTTGCCTGCTGCAAGGACTTGACTTGGGTTTGTGACCAAAGACTTGACGCTTGAGTTGCACTTGAAGAAAAATGACTTGTGAGCACCTCTGATAAAAACACTGGCCAAGAACTTCAATATTAAATACAGCTATGTGGTCATGTTGTTTACATACAGTAAACTCTGAGGTTATGCTTGCAGATGTTTAAGCAATCATATTTAAAAAAATGTAGACAGAATTTATGTCAAGCACTGTTATGTGATAGAGGCTCATGTGGTATTTCCAACACAAGCACATCAGCAGCTTTTCAAAGACCAAAATACTCATGTAAAAACAGCAAATCACTGGACAAGTTTTGTCCAGATGGAGAAATCCCACCTCCTAAACTGTGATTAGGCTTTTTACAAGCTATGGCCAGCAATTCTTTTGACTCCAAATCAAATACAGAACTGCCAATGGACCAGGACCAATTGCATCATTAAGAAGATGCCGTCTCTTATCCAAGCACACAGACAGCAGGGCAATAGATGGCTTTTAATTTTATATACTTAAATTTATTAGTGGTTTCATTTCAACGGTCAGTTGGGTGGATACAACAGCTGCCCATCTTCAGGGACCAGCAGTCTCAGTCAAACCAGTGGCCCCATTTTTTACCAGCATGGCATAATTCTGAAATAGAATCTTGTGATCCAAACAGACTAACACCAATTTACAGGAGGATAAAACAACACAAGGATAATGCATGGAGCCTCCTGTATGATAAAGGAGGAGTGTTATCTGTGGTTCACTGGAGGAAAGGCTAAACACAGTCTGGAGTTCAGAAGACAGAGGCACAGAGCTCCACCTGGGACTGCACAAATTAAACTGAAACAATTTGTTCATCAAATGGAATCTTCTCTGCAGATATTTCATTTAATGTGCTGGTGAATACAAGCAAAGTAATTAAGGGAATAAAATAGCGACCATTCCACTATTCATTTGGACGAGATTGAGGCTTGAATATTAAACACACTACCCCCTCCCCAACATTCATAAGAAGTGCCAGATCTACTGTGCTGTGAGGGCGTGACTGGTGATTAGAGACAGGTAAGATATGAAGGCACCAAACATCTGCAGCCTCTGGGAAATCTGACTCTAAGGTGGGCCAAACCACTGAGAGACATGGGACAGCTGCCTGGTAAAAGTCCCCCCCGTCAGTCTCCCATTGTGTGACACTGTTCACACTTGCGGTGCCACGAGCAGCATCCCAAAAGCCAAGGTTATCCTGTCATCTCTGTTACTTTAGTTCATGAAAGCCCCAATGTATTTACTAAATTCTGTATCTCCATACACTTCATATCATATGACTCAGAACAATGAAATGTCAGGGTGGACTTTTCTGAAGTGGAATGGCATCCTGCTGCAGCAAGAGGAGCAGAGGACTTGCCGCATAAACAAATTATTCACGGTGTAAATTCAGCTCATTCCTTACAGGTATTCATTTTAATTGACGCACGGCATGTTACCTTACCGTTATTTATACTGAGCTCAGTTTCATTGAGTACCTTCTGTAATTCTACACACACAGCATTGTTACATGTCGTATGCTGGAACTGGGCAAAGCTGGATGACAAGGCCACTCACTTTCGGCAGAGTGAATGCGCCCACACCTAATACCCAACTCTGTCCCCAGCTGTAGCCCATTTGCAATTCGTGACCTGATGCCAGATTCAGAAACGTGTTTCTCCTCAAAACAGCTGTCTCTCCCCTTTAGCCCACCCCTCATGGTCACTCCCATCCCATCAGGCCCCCGTGTTAAATGCCCCTCCTGGACCCAGTCTAACTCAGTATACCCATAAGAGGGTGTGGAGGGAGAGTCAATGTTTTAAATGCTTTAGAGGAAGAGGAGCAGAGACGCATCCTTCTTCAAACTGGGCATTAATGTGGAAAGAGCAGACGCCCCCATATCCATTCGGACCCACCATGTCCAAACCTGCTGCTCAATGGCACTCTGCTTTGAAGAAGTAGATCTGTGTTTGAGGACAACACTGACATTCTCTCTCAGTAGATCCACAGAGTGGGATATGTGTTGGTCACCTCAGTGCAGGCAACGCTCCCAGTGAAACGTCTCAAGGGTCCCTGGCACAGCACCCAACAGCTTCACATGGAGGGAAAACAACCGTTTCTGAGCAAAGGCTTACGGGGATTTCAAACGGATGGAACTGGTTGAGAGCCATCAGGGCAGATCAGCTGCCCGAGGCAAACAGCCTCCAGCCTCAAGAGGGGGCCAGCAGCTTCATCTCTCTCACAGGCCCAGGGATGGGACCACAACAAAAAAACTACCAAAAAAAAAAAAAATCGATTATATGAAAGAATAAAAAATGACCCTCACACAACACAGATTAAAGAAAGAAAGCAGCAAGATTACGGGGTCACAAAAGAAGCAAGCATGACTGTTATCTTCACAAGCGCAGAATAAACCATCGATAGCTTTTATACTGAACAGTCTACTCTGTAGTTATGTAGGTATTTAATATACATTCCACATTGACTACCGTTTTTATTAAAACATGTTCTACACTAGTAATCATCCTGCATTCAGTGTATACCTTTCAACTCTTGAGAGTATAATTGGGAGGTATGTTTACAAACCCATTTAGTGCTACCAATTTATTAAGGAAATAGTGTCTTTCTGCTCCAGCTGTTCACAGCAGCCAATCTGTAATCCATCTCTGGCAACATGACATCCAGATCATAAGAAGGAGATAATCGCCCTTACCCTTAAGCCTGGATGTGGTCCCCAAAGGTAATTGGGTTCTCGCCGTCATTCAAATCGCTAACCTATGACCATAGTGCAGCAGACACATTCATGTACCACAATGGATATCATGTTTATGCAAGGTGGAACAAACACGAGTTAAAATCAAAATGACTTTCAGTCAGGCACATAGCACACATCTGCCTCCATAACAACTGCAGATGACCCAGTTTTCAAGCCCTTTGGCTGTGATGTGGGACTACCTCATTTTTTTATCTGCTTTGGATATGGATTCATGTACTTCTGGCTAAAAGCAGGCCTGCCTCACAAGAGGCATCCTTTTGTGCAAGTTATTACTGAACCATTCACTAAAGTCCTATAGCTAAGCTGACCGTAGCAAAAAGTTGGATGATACAATCGAGCCCCCTGAGTGATGCTATTCACCACCACCTGCACTTACACATGTGGTGGCATCACACAGCAGATTGTCCTTCCTCCATGTCTCATGTTAAGCCTGCAGACTTTGAATCCCGATCCCTTTTGGCATGAATGGAAGGCGGCAGGAGAGCACGCCAGCTTCCACGACTCCCTTTAATATGTGGTGTGGAACCAGGAACGGCAGCCAGTACGATGCAATCTAAAAGTTCTGAGCGGGTCACATTCATACAAGAATGGCTGTACAGAGGCGGGCTTCCTTTCTCTCTGTCGCTCCACTGCAGCCTCTGATTACTACACTGATGTTCCTCACTGCCAACATTCTGGCTCCTGCTGAAGACAGTGGCCAGTTTGACGCATGCGGGCTCTCCTCTTTGCTCAGAGGTAATCTATGGTTGTAATCTATGGCCTCTTTTTTTAGTTTTTAAATATAATGGACTCCCTTGCATTGACAAATCAGAGAAGCAGATTGTGACACACTCACGCCTCGGCCCTGGTGGGAGGGCAGCAGTTAACATTGGCTGGCAGCGGCACAGAGCTCGGCCATCACCATCTAAGCACACTCAGAACTGAGATCCATCTTCCTCACTGTGAATTTCCCAGGCAGGGAGTCTGCAGGCTCCTGCTGCCTCCAGGGGGAAAAGCCTTGCTGTTCACAGTAAGCAGCCGCTAGAAATTTGCATTTCAACATTCCTCCATTTACTTATTACAAACAGAGAATGTGTCTTCTCAAAAAGTATTTGCTTTTTCATAAGAGAAGTTCTCTGCTTACAGTCCCGTTTATTCAGTATGATGTGGTCTGCAGATCAACACTGAGAACCAACCAAAGGAAAAAAATAATTTCCAAAATTCCCCACATTGCAATCATATTGAATGCGGCCATAAAAACTAAATAGCTCCTCCATGTGCTATTAATATAACATATACAGAAATAGATTAATAAAATTCAATTAGTTTATGTAATGAAAAGGCTACCGACTTTCCACTATAAAAATCTCAGGCCAGGTTTTATCATCAAAATGATCCCCAATGAGTCACCGGTTGAATAGCCGCAAGGTGCTGCCTCCAAGAGATAAAAGACCCATCCCCCCAAAACTCTGTAGACGTGATGGATGTAGACGAGTCAACTGTACAGGGATAACAAAGGCAGCCCCCTCCTTCTCACCCAAAAGCGACCAGCCCCGAGCAGCTGTAGGTGGCAATCTTTACCAGTCACCCAAGCCCTGAAGCTACAGTAGCTAGCATTAAGCTCCCAATATGAGGACCTGGAGACAAAACAAGCATGAGCCACTGGCCACAGGCTCAGTGCCGGGGCCCTGCTGACTACAGATCACAGCAATATGGTGATTCATTCATTTACTCTGTCAGTACTGTGACATCACTCTAAGCCTTCCCAATTATAAAAGCCCGCTGTCAAATATCACTGGCCTTCACAAATATCATCTTTCAAGCATTTGACCTACACTGGACAGATGTTTCCTGCCAAAGACTGCCAAGATTACTAAATGCAGGCCTCAATGCTCCTACAAGTGGCTCCCATACTAGAGGAAAGGCCCAAGCACAGGTGATCGCCAAGATCTCTAATTAAAAAGGGAATGCCACAGGACTGGTGGCTCGTAAAGCGCAGGAGAGATACCCCAAAAGTCACGTCCAACACGTTTTCCAGTGTTCCTAAAGCTCCTCTTGTTGACAGGGACTATGGCTCAGTGCAAGGTCCTTCGGATCCCTTGCAAGTTGTGCCGATTACCTTAGGTTCCATTGCTATGCCATTTTTTTCTCTAGCTTGATACCCAGGGTAAAGCCCGTCTGTGACAGCAGGGGAATGATGGAGGAAAGCTACACCTCGGCAACGCCAGACACGGATGTGACCCCCTTGAGGGTTGAGATGGCTGAACAGTACCTCAGACAGCTCCCCTGGGCTGCCTCTCCTGTAATCGGCCCTGTCAAAGTGCCTCACCATTTAATAGGCTGATAGTGGAGGAAGGCAAAGAAGCAGCATATTCAACTCCAGTAACAGTTTGCCTTGGATCCTTGCAGCTGTAATAGGCTCTTGTCGACCACTTGGCATACAGGGCTTTTATCCCCAGAATCCTTCCTGTCCACTTACTCTGGAAATCAAACTTCACAGTGGCCTCCAAAAAACCCCTGTGATTAACCACCGAGCTTTAGAAATGCACTTCACTAGAAAGGAGCCAGAGGTCATTCTGATTTTTTAAGAGCGTCCACCTTTCGAAAACTTTCAAAAACCCTGTGAAAAACAGAGCTATGTCTTATAGATGGAACCGAAAAGAGAAAAGCCCAGTCGGATTGTTTTACAAACCTGGCTAACCCGATGTTACTGAAGAAAACAGTCTCACAACTCATGCATTATATTGTATACGTACTAGGGCTGTCACAGTATCAGATTTTCACTACTCAATTATCGTGGCCAAAAAAATTCACAATAACGATATTACCACAATATCTAGCAGATAATTTGAACAAAATATTTATAATACTGCTTAGAGTTTGAACGAATACAGAGGGTAGCGAATATGATTACACATACTTGGATACTTGGAAGCGAATATGAATATTTATTCATGAATATGAATATAAGTCGTGTTGAAAAAAAATACTCTCACAAACTAAACAAACATTTAAAAAATGTAAGTTATGGTAGCCTGACATGACAAAAATTTTGTCATAATAAGAAACATTAAATCTCTTATAAACAAAGATTTTTTTCAGATATTTACATTGTTTGATGATTTTCAAATGACTTTGACAGAAACTTGTAATATGCACTTGAAACCCTTTTTGAGCCCCAAAATATCGTTATATTACCCTGAAATGTATGACTGAATCAAACTATTTCTATTTGAAGTACTTTTATCAATCCTTAACCACAGCCATGCCAAACTAACTGACAAAGAATTATCATTAATGTCAAAGAAATACAAACTCTTAAAAACGGTAGAAAATAAACTATAAAACATGCTGCATAAACGATAACTATCTTGTTAACACTGACTAGGAAGAACCTTTATGAACCTTTATCATCCATTTGGACAGCACTTCAATATTCAAAGTTCACTTATGGTACTGCGATGTTCTTTTTAAGTATTCGCGACCTGTAACTGCTTATGTTACCGCATCTCATGGCCACATATTTTGCATTTTGTTACATTTTCATTTATGATAAATTTATCACCTTCCTTTTTTTCTTGGAAACCCAAAACGGCTCCATACTGCAGACTTAAACTTTGCTGGAGTGTTGACTATGCTATCCTCCTCAGCTGACATTTTCTGCATAATTGCAGTAGATCGAATGGCATCAAATCGTAAAACAGTCTGCGTGCAAATTTTGTTTTAAAACACTTTAAATGTCGAAACAGCGCATACCTGCAATGTTTTACATACAGTGTGTCTTCACTGTTATCAGATTTTTTATGACCAGAGTTTTCTTTTTATTTACGTGCATGTCGTGATGTTTCCCGTAAAGCAGCTTACATCAGAAAACATGTGACTGCTGTAAGCATTACAAAACAGCATCAATTTCATTTTTGTTTTTTGTTCTTTTGCTAAACAGACAAGAATGAGTTCTGATTTTACGAATATTCGAAAACTTACCATGCGAATAATGAATATGTATTCGACAACAGGCAATATTCGGTGCACCGAATATTTGAGCGTATCGTAATGGCTCTAATAATGCTACCAGTTAAATTTGCTTATGTGTTTTGTCTCTTCTTTGACAAATGAATTACATAAAAACTGAGTGTAGTGAAGTGGAAAGTTTATAAGTAAAACTGTAAAAAAGCACAATTATACTGCTTAATGGATGGTGAAAAGACAACCAGAGCCAGAAGCCCTTTCTGTGCTTACTGTTGACTTCCGGCAGACTGGGGTATCTAACAGCCTGTGTTTTTATGAAATCCTGTAGTGGCACCATTAATATTTCTTTTAACAACATCAAGTTAATTTGAAATGTTATTTACTTTTTCCAGTTTTTACCTGATTTGGAGTGCTATGAATGGCACTGTAATGAATGCAAAATACGTCAAACTACTTATTTCAGTTCAGAGCAAAGCAAGTCCACCAAAATACCATGTCGCTGGCATGTTTATGGCATGTTTTGCTTATCTGACTTGATTTGAAAAGGGAAAAAAACAAACTAAATGTGCACAGAAAAATCCACTTCTTTTTGCTAATAAAGTTAGCTTCTGGGTCATTACACTCATCAAATAGGGTAAGTCTGTCTTTTAGTTTCATGTAACTAACAGCGGTTAATAGAATATATTGCATTGTTGCGTGTTTAAGTAATTAATATTGCATTATTGTTGTGTGTGTGTGACATACGGCCCCCTCATATAATGGTGGCTGCAGCTGGTCTCTGTGCTCTTTATGAGCCCTACCACCTTGAAGTTTACAAATTAAGCTCTGCTGGAAACCAGCGTAAAGGAGCAGTACAGCTGGAGTGTAAATCAGATAGTTACTGTCGCTAAATTATTTACGATATTACCATATGTGTATTATTAACATGATGTTGATACTTTGTTTTCGGAATATCAGAGTTACTCATAATGTGCACTATACACACACTGACCAATATGATTGCCTTTTATTTCTTCTTGGCCAAAAAAAAGTAAATCTCATGAACGAGCATGGAAGCCATTACTCTTCCCAGCTTCAACTCCGTGTTTCCAAAGCATAGGCCAAATAGTTGTGACTGCTGCCATATTTGCGGATTGCTTGTATTTTCATTTCCTAGCAGGACCCGTCATGCTCAACCTGAAACATTGTGACTTTGCGCCAAACTGACTCGCTTACCTCCGGATGCTTGTCCTGCACCACTTTGTCTGCCGTTTAGCACCTCGCTCAAGCCTCACAGCAATTCCCCCACAACCATAGGAGGGAGCATGGAATTACAGTTCAGGCTAAATTGAATTAATTAATCACTAGGAGAAAGGCAGCATGGGGCAGTTTCTCCCCTGGGGCGGGAGCTGGATGACTGGGCAGACCATAGCTAGGCGAAGGGGGGTTCTAAGAATTAGAAGTTTTAATATTAACCTGGAGTATTGATTCATGAGTCAGAAATAATGGGATAGAACCACGGCCTCAGGGGTGAATTGCTTGGGGGGGGGGGGGTATTAGCCCTGGTTTACCTTCACCTCTGAGACACTCGCTTTATCCACCTGAACTGCTCTGGCAAAAAACGGCCCTTTCAGAAACACAGTCTGCCTCGGCAGCGGGGCTGTACAAGAAGCAAAAGGTCCTTCCTGATCTGGGAGAGCAGTCCCAATAAATTCAGAGCATACCAATGAACACATATGGTGTCTGGGGTATAGGGCTCACGCCCAGTGGCGTTTGTTCATCTCCATCACGAATTTAGGAGAACACATCTGATCCATGGATTAGTCAAGGAGAACAGCTTTATCTAGCATACAGAGGAATTACTAATACGCCCCATTTCCTGTCACTGGTTTTCTGTCCTCATGTGATCGAAGGGCTTGCCGATCTGCAGGTTTCTCTTGCAAGCAAAACAGCATTGTTTAGTGTTTTAAGGTTCAGCACCACGTTCTGCAAACCCCGCGACTCCTTCTGACCCATCAGGTGATGCATCTGGCAGCACAGATTACGGCTGAATGGTAGCAGCATTATCAGAATTAGAATCCAGTCAGCTGTCCCGCTGAACTCCGAGTAATACAGGCACGAAGATGGGGTGTGACAAGTCCCCTCTCAGAGGTTCTCCCTCTGCATGGACATCCTTTAGTAGGCAGGATGATTCATCTTCAAATCTACATACATTTCTTGACCTTATCTCTCTACCTTTTTATTAATTTGAAACAATCATTGCCTATAAAACACCTAATTTTGAAAATGCATTCCTATTGCAAACACAATTTATTATAAATGCATTTATTCTATCCCTTGCTTTTGGCTAAGTACTTCAAGTATGTGCTGGTCACAAGGGTTGAGGAAAGAATGAGGTTCACTGAGGTGTGAAGGAAACCCTTCCAGTTTATCCAGATTAGTCCAGGGTTTTGCCCTTCCACCCTCACACACACTAGGTGCGGATGTGAATGTGGCCACACAGGTACTCAGAGGGTCCATGCGCAATGGTTTGAGCCCTGCAGTACCTTTCTGTGTGCACCTCTCCCACATTTATTATACAGTCATTCCAGATCAGTGTAACAAACAAAAACGCCATCATACATCATATCTCCAAATCTGTCACTGTGTGTTTGCGAACCACCCAAACATGCAAGTATAACCTTATCCTAGCCCAGCCTGCAGCATAATCGTCGAGTTGTCATCTTCTCGTGCAACGTACTGTGTCAAAGGACCTTTTTGAGAAACGTATCATGCGGTGGCCAGTTTTGGCCACATCCCCCTTATATTTTAGCCAAGTAACACTAACTATTCACTGTCAGGCAAAAGAAATGTCTAATACTGAGCTACTTGAAAAATTTTCGGTCTGCAGGCATGTATCAAGAACTACAACTCACTGCGTCAGTGCCTAGATGTTTATAGAAATGCACACTAATATTTTAATATATTTAACCTGGGGAGTGGGGGATTACCTCCAGGAAAATTTATTCGCCAACCGTATTGCCAGGGCTCATGGAGAACCCTAATAAGCCAGTAGTTGTTGCATGGAAACATCAACACACAACTGATGTTACCCCTATGCTCTCTGAAAATGGCCCTGGTGCTCTAGCCGAATACTTTGGCACAGAGGCTGGTCTGCAAGGTCTGACTGAGAACAGATATAGCGGCGGGCCATACCAATTAAGGCGGCACACCACGTTCGTGCCCAAATCCCTCGGCCTCCCACTGAGGGGAGCTCCAGAGAGCATTACACCTCCACCCTGATTATGCACCGGCTTGCAGCTGGCCACTAGAGAAAAGAAGGCATTTACTCTTAACGACCAGAAGGCTTCTTCCCACAGATGCGTGGCTTGGCTGTTGAGTAGAGGGCTGTCTCCATCTTAGAGCGGATGAGGGAATTTAACATACACCACAGATTTTTCCACAAATATTACAATTTAAAATTAAGGAGAGCCTGGCCAATTTTCAAAACAGTTGGTATATGTGTCCAGTGCATCTTTAGGTCTTATATCTCATGGTCTGACTCCCATAGAGCCTTTGGTGAGGCGACCCATTTTAAGATCGCTGACATTTAGTTAGTGCTCAGGATCTTCAACAAGGTGTCCCTCAGTGGGTTTCCTGGCTTAGCCCACAAATGTTAAAGCATGGACGTCTGCTGGCAAAATGGCAGCCTGGATCCCAGGGAACGGGCTGGGCCCCTGGGCTCAAAGTGCTGTGCAATCAGTTAGGACCAGAACCTGTCCTACAGCTGGTTTAAAGGTCTTCAGGTGCATCATACCTGGAGTAATTCTATAATCACAGAGTAATGTCAGTCACAGAGTAATGTGAGTCTCACAGGGTGTAGATTACAAAACGGGACCCAAGGGTTCCTTGTTAAGACATTATTTTTAAAAAGTAAGTTCAGATTTTTTAAGAAAAACTTGTTAGATGGGGTCAGATGGAGTCAAAACCCTTTCAAAAGAATAGGATGTTGCCACCAGGAAATAAACCCTTCAGTCTAAATAAGAAACACAAAGCATGGCTCCCACAGAACAGAGCGGACTGAGGACAGCCACCCTGCAGGTTATATACTACAGTGTGATTGCAGAACCCAAACAATAACTTTACAGCTGAACAGGAGATTGGCACACATGAAAGAAAGGATGAGACACCTTCCCAAAATCAAGGCCAGAGGGGCATGCAGTGCTGGTACTTCTGTTAGTCTCGAAGGTCATTGATTCTTTTTTCCGATAAGGTAAAATGACCATAGTTAAATTCAGTGGGAATGCATCTTTAATAAAGAACATATCTGGGTTGGGGAACCTGGGACTATCAACACACCAGGGATCAATACTGCGAGGCTCTACTGAGACAAAACGTGAAGAGTAAAACATTCAAGAGTTTTCCTCTCAGCCCCAAGCAAGTGGAATGCAGGCTACTGTGCACATGAGCTTCAGCAGATAATGTGCATAAAGTTACTGCCACAGATCACTATTTGAGTTTTCTTAAAGTCTACTAGACACACGTGCCTATGTATGCACTACACACTCACTCCCCCTTGAATGTGTAAAGATTGATTTACACATTCCAGTACTAGCTATATCAACTCAAAAATATATAAGAAACTTCTTACACTTTTAGTTTAAACACTGACTAAAAGGAGACATGTACTTTGTTGAGACATCCCTACAAGGTCAGTTTTTCAGAGAGTATTGCTCACAGGAAAACACTGCACATCCCTGTAAGCTCCCCCCCTTCGGGGACACCCAGCAGGTCCCGGAGAGCAGCCCCGGAGAAAGAATCGCAGGCTGAAAGGCTTAGCGGAAAGCAGCCTGGGGAGTATTTTTGGTTCACAGCCCTACTTTAACATGCCTTTAATTTTCCCCACGCGCTACAGTATCCACCAGGGTTGACTAATTGAGCAATTTATATTCGGCTTTATTAGAGGCGCAGTGGTTTGTCGGAGGGTGTGAGTGGTGCAGACGAGACATGGAGCACATGGCCTACTCACAATGTGCAGCATGAGGTAGTCTCCAAGGCCGGGGGCACTGTCCACGCGCACCAAGATGCCGTCCTTCAGTGAGGTGCTGAAGCCCACGGTCAAGCGGTCCGTGCGGGTGCTGGGGCGGTCATTGGCTGGCCAGGTGAACGCGATGAGCCCTCCGCCTTTGCCGAAGATGAACGTGGTGCCGGCTGGAGGAACACCAGACAGAGCCCAGGTCACAAACCCCATTGGTGGTGCTTCATTAAAGCGGCACGACTGGAAGCTGTCTGCAGACATGTCACCTCTCTCCTCTTTAAAGAACCCCCAGTCCTATATTGGTGGCTGCGTCTGAGTCATTTTGTCCATCTGCCTACATCTCATAATCGACACAGACAATACAACAGGCAGAATATGCTGAGATCTCTGCTATTTATACCTATAAACAAAAACAAGACAGTGTTTGTGTGCAAAATAGCTCCCGCTAACCCCAAGCACGTATTACAGCACTAGGCAGTGTTGTACAAAAAGTTACAAGAACTTACACAATGTAAGTATTTGGGTTTTGGGGAAAACCTCGTGTTGGACCAGTCCTTAGCTCTCAGCTAAAACAACAGCCAAATGAGGCAGTATGCGCGACAACTTGGTGAGGAAGTACACCGTTTAAACTGACCAACATAACCTGACATGTCTTTGTAGTTTAAGGTTAAAAAATGATTTACAATCATCTATACACAAGATGGTCAGAGAAACATAACAGCACATTTCTGTCACCATTTTAAATGAAGAGGATAAAAAAGCTCATGACGCTGAGAAGGTAAAGCAGCAACCACATAAGCAGCATCATGTATCAAGCAGGGCTTCCGGACAAGGCATCAGTCTGGGGGATGCAGGCCCCATGTATCTCTGAGCCAGTCATCTGAATAGGGGATAGGGGAGAAAACAACAGTCTGAGTCTGAGCCAATCAGCTAGCTGATACAGTGCTCTGACTTCAGCCAAGAACAGTGTGAAGGGTTTGGAACACAACAATCAAACACACCAACTTTCAACAACTAAACTTTTTCACCTGCATCCTTCTTTTTCCTTCACAACAAATAGTTTTGGATTTAACTCTTGATAAATTGCAGTGTAATTGCAGAATTCATTAATGCAGGAGCAAACTGCTGCAGAAATACCAAAGGGTGCAGACAGATGAAACACACTGTTGTGTCCTTCAGGCTACAACGGAGCAGCAGAGGGTCTGACAGACCCACCAGCTGTGTCAACACCATCTTGTACATTTGTAGAGTGCATGCAGAGGCCTTATTGCCTGCTGTCTCCTCACATCCCAGTGCCACGGCCAGTGGGGCTTCTGCCCAACTGGCTGCTGCCCATGGCCCCAGAGGATTGGCACACATACAGCGATGGTTACACTGGCACGCTGTCTGATGTCATGTTTACAGCCCCTGGTTTATTAATGATGACATTAATTCTGAGCTGCTCCCTCACTGCGCACCAGTGCCAGTGGTGACCTAGGGTGTCAGTGACAAACTCAGCATGTGGATGAATCAGGGGCCCTCACTCATGACCAGCTTATGATCGAACCTGTATGAATAATGGAGCAGTGCTGAGTGGAAACCGAATCACACAAGCCGTCACATAGAATAAAGACATCACTGGCAGGCAGGCGGTGATAGCAGCACTGTCGTCGTGCCCACACCCCTTCTGTGGATATTCACCAGGAGGGGACGTCAAACATCAGACAGACACTGCACTTGAATGCAGGAAAAAAGTATATTTGGGTCACTTTGATCAAGCGCTTGCCAGAGCTCCTGCTATCAGTTTCCCATCCTTCCATTTATATCTCAAACAGCCAACTTTAAAGAGCTTGGGGGGGGGGGGTGTTCTATTCTCAAAGGGGAAAGTCGCCAGAGAGAAATCTATCAGCTGAGCGATAACAGAACAGCTCCACTAGTGAGAGAATGATTAAAGTAGGGCTTCAGCATGGGCCTTTGGGGGGGGGCGGGGGGGTCGGAGGAGTTGATCAACAGGGACACCGAGGGACACACAGACCCTAGAAGCCAGACTCTTTACAGAAACTGGGTCAATTACAAACCAGAATAAATCAATAAACACTTTTTCACAAATAACATATCTAATGCATCTCACACCTTGACCCACATTGTGCCTGCTTATATCCTTACTCTACACAGCTTCAAGGAACGCGCCATAGTGCCCCAGCAAGACCGCAATCACCCTGTGCGCCCCTTCCTCGCTCCCTCTCTCTCACCCCCATCAGGTACAGCAAAGCATAAGCATTTCCATAGTTACATATCGTATACCTAGGTTTTTATTATTAAACATTATGGAAGTATAAACCTCATGATTCCTTAGGACATCAGCATGGCAGCTCCCTATGTCACATGGCTGCTGCACCCAGCCAGACCAACCTATACCCTCAAATGCTTCTACTGTCAACACAAAGTCTAAACACCACAAAGAAGAGGAGAGGTCAGGCCATGCCCAGGTCAGATTGGTTCTTACGGCACATTTGCCTGAATGAACAGGTGGGACGCATCCCAAAATGCTGATGCAAGGCCCCAGTGAGGTCATGGCACCCTGAACCGTTTCATTGGCTCTGCCTCAATGAATACCACTTTAACTGCCTAAAAGCACATTATGTAGAAGAGCACAAGAATCCCATTTGGGGAATTAGTATCACCGTGAAATTCACAATCTAATGCCAGATGAGGAAACGATGGAATTTAAGCATTAGCTATGACAACTCAAAGTATGTCATGTTGAGAACATATAAAGTAGAAAGACAACTGGGTCACAGGATTGAAAAATAACATGTAGCAATAAAAAACCAATGAAATAAAAGTGAATAATGAACAAGGTTACAATGGGGGCAAGATATGTTCTTCCCAGACTGGATTCACCCAGGGTACCATATAGAAAAACACGGTCAGCTTTAGGACAGTTCTCTGTGAAGTCCTCTGGTGCAAAGACAGAACCCGATGTATGCTTTGTGTAATGTGCTGCCCTATACTACCCCTGTTAATGTTTTTTGTCCCTCTACGATATGTCATCTATCCTGATTATTCTGGTTTCCTGGCCCTTTTGTTACCATGACAACCCCCCTCTGCCAAATGCTGCTTACAAAACTATAATTTGTTGTTGAGGGAGATACCATGAACTTTATGGCCATTGTCAAGTCAGCACAAAGAGCTTTTCATTTCATTGTGTGCCTGTATGAATCGGTGAAGTGATTCTTATACTCATCTGTCAGATTGAGATTTTTGACAGCATGGGACTGTGGCACAGAAAAACCATACAGTCCATTGGCCGAATTCTGCCACATACAGGCAGAGTCAGCATCAAAACATCAAAAAGACAGAGAGGGGAAAAAAGAATCATGAAATACGACTGTAATTCCAACACTTCTTAAAAGGATACAATGTAGGTGAGCTAACTACACCTTGAAAGGAAGCCAATAATAACATCATGTTGAAAAGTGCTCCTTCTGGGCTGTTCCAGTAAACATTCCCGTTACACACAAATCCCTGATCCCCTCTTTAGAATAGTCTTTAAAACCAACATGACATGGAATATTGATCTGAGGAGCTACATCCACTCACATCTCACACCTGCCTAACAGGGATCACATCTAATGTGCAAAGAGGAGCTAGCAGAGGCGACAAAGTTTCCAGAAATGGCCCCAAAAGGGAGATGCTGGTTTTTATAACTATAAGCCCGACAGGGAGCATGACATTTTCCATAATAAGCATCATATTTCCATTGCTTTTTGCTTGTACTTGTCATTCCGCTCCTTCGCAATGTGGCCTGCCAGGAGATTAGCGTGAATGACAGCAGGAAGCCCATTTCTCTATTCTGACACTTTTGACCCAAGTAACGGCGTGTGCCTTCCTGTGTCCCTTGTGGCACACATTCAAGTTACATCACAAGTCCAAAAGCTTGTCAGCCGGGCTCACAACTGTATGCCTGCTGGGCTCCTGTCAGCTGCATATCAAGTGACACGGGTAGCGGAGGTACCAGACTCCGCACACGACTGCTACTGTGATGCAACAAAGTTACATTATGGACTGAAGTGAGTAACTCTGTGGTATAGACCATCAGCTGCTTTTATGCTCACGTTAGAAAGTTTTCTGTTATTAGAACATATCACTGTTTGGGCCACATACAGTACTAGGGTTCAGGAATCAGCACCTTCAACGCTGATGGACCAGAGCAATCAGGAACACCATGGAGGCAGTGTACATAGGCCACGATGGCCCTGATTGGAGAGCAGATACAAGGAGGTCACACTACCTCTTGGACAAAAGGGGACAGGAGATGGGGTCATATCATGACACACTTCAACTCAAGATGAAGCCCAATCAACATCAACTGGAAGAGGGTGTTCAATGCTGGATTGAGCAACAGAAGATCTATCAGGTAGTGACTCGCATGCAGAGAGTCACTAGCAGAAGATCCAGAGTGAGGGGAAAAAAACATGCCAATTACCATCCTCCTCTGAGAACAACTTCCAAAATCCTCAGTAAAATACTGGGTATAACAGGAGTATTACATCAGCTTCCTTTTTCGAGAACCATTCGAAATCCTTCCGGAAATCTGTCACTGGCTATTTCTGGTTTCTCAGAGGAGAACAGTTGAGCGGGTTATATTAAATAAGCATCGGACTGCATTTGACGGTTAAAGGTACTAACTTGTAACTTGATGGCTTCTAGTATAAGTGCCAAGAAGAGCTGTGCCGTTGTACCTCTTTTAGAAAAACATCATGAAGAGAATGCCAAGACAGGCCCCCAAAGAGCAAAAACCTGCCAGCCACATGAGCACGAGCACCTGTGTGCCGCTCTGTTCGTCTGTGAAAGCGCTGTCTTCCATCCAGCCAGACCTCCTTTGAAATCAGACTGATGTGAAGCGGTGACTAGTTTGTGCAAGACAAGCTCCAGTGCAGGGAGGACACTGCAGGCAGCATCGCTGTTACCTTTTTCGGTGATTGGTCTGCTTTTTGTTTTTTAAACCTCATATTGTGCGTAACAGCTGCCCATGAATATGCAATGTCTGAGGTTAAAAAAAAATCAATGAGGGTGCTTTCCTGCTGCATTCAGGTGTAAAGCTGTGAACCTGAAAGTAAGGTGCGTGTGTGTGTGTGTGTGTGT
>JABFEA020000029.1:13454591-13481845 GCA_019775915.2 Cyphomyrus plagiostoma | reverse complement strand
CCCCCCCCCCCCCCCCCGCCCCCCCCCCCCCCCCCCCCCCCCCCCCCCCCCCCCCCCCCCCGCCCCCCCCCCCCCCCGCCCCCCCAGAAAACTCACATTATCACTCCATCCACATTTCACCAGAAAACTGATTTAAACACAGTGTTAAATAACCAAATATAAAAATCTGATGACTTTCTTCCTGTGTGATTCCACTGGGGCTTCATGCTGCACAGTAGGCGATAAGATAGGGCTCTTCCTTATTCTGCCCTCAACTCACATTCCTGGGCATGGGGGCTGTTGGCCGTTCAATAGATAGTGGCCACTTCACTGTTACATCCTCCCTCCTGGGACTATTCTGCCTCTATAGGCAAGTGCTGGTGAGCCATACCTCTGTCTCAGATACAGTCTTGGCAATAGAGCATTGCAGCCAAGATATCTACAGTGAATTTGATTATCGTTAAATTACATGTGTAGCCTTATAATAGAACAGACTGACACTAGACAGCATTGTGCATTTGAGTCTTTTCTCCAAGTGGCCTGGGGTTCGTCAGGAGAGCCTGAACAGGGACCAGCAGTTCTCACATACTACAATAAGCACTGTCCTTAGAAATGCTCAACTCAGCAAGCACAGAACAACTAATGATGTTCCTACAAATCATGTTGAGCACAACAGAGACAAGGAGGATTTAGAGACGGAGGGAGACTAAGGCTTAACGAGCAGGGCGTCCATGCTCATTATCTGCTGGGCAGAATGAGGTAAAGCATCTCATCAGGCTCTTTACCCGTCACCAGCATGCGGCCATATTCTCCATCACCCCAATGTGGTTAGCCTGCATTTGTGCTTCTGGCTCCACATTCCACGGTCCCTGTGCCCATAACTTCATCACGATTTACAAACTCAGTAGCCAATGCTTGGTGCAAATCAGGCTTATGAGAACTGGTCTCCGTATGAAGCAACTGGTGAATGTGATAAATCAGTGTGGTCCAAACACAGACACTGATGTTGATCTCTCCCAGGGTGTCCCTATGGATGTGAGCTTACCTTAACACCAATATCAAAGGTCTACAAGAGACATTTACCCACTCGTCAGAAGTCGGTAGAAGAACACTTTAAAGACAGTAAGGAGTCAGAAACAAGGGGATTTCAAAGCTAAACAGGTACCTACCGCTGCATACTGGGATCTATCAAACATTAGAGTCCTCAGACTACCACACGGATTTCTTTCCAAGAATCCGTTGTAAGAAGAAGACGGCTGCTGGCTCTGATTGCTGAAGTGCTATTCAAAGCTCACATTTTTCCCTGACAGACCTGGGAGTGGGGGGGGACACCACCCAATGTTTCCAAACTGAATACACTCCATCAAAACACCAATTACTTCATATCAAGTACTATACTCATTTTAGATCAAATACCTCACTCTAATTTCCTGCATGAACATACAGTGCCTTTAAAAATCAAGTATTCCTATAATAAAATTCCTAAGATGAGAACATTTCAGATACAGAGCTAAATTCTGGCATGCCTATTTATCTTTGCTCAATCGGATTAATCTCTCCAGCTGAAGAACATATGTAAAGAGGAGGAATGTCATTTAAACAGTACAGAAAAGGACATTATCCAATATGCAGACTGGAAACCACACTGTAATTCATTCAGCATGGCTTTCTTATTTGTCAATATTTGCCAGTCTTGAAGCATTGCACAGTAGCATGTAAAACAGTCATGGTCTGTCTGTCTCAGTAAATCGAACTGGGACTTTTCATTCACGGCAAACCCCCTCCATTTGCCTGCGGTCTCTCTGCATGCGAGTCACTACCTTCTGCTGTGTACCACACCCAAAGGACATGGAGCAGTGAGAAAACCGCACACGTATGATCCTGACATCTCGCCTGCCAGGTGCCTGTTCTACCCAAAGGTCACCATGAAATATCTAGGCAGGTCACCGTGCTGAGGTCCCCTCTCACATGTATTAAACATGGTCCTTGCATCACATCAGCTAATCCCTGACAATTGTGATATAGTAGCTGTGTTAGAATAACCCAGCTGGACGGCATATGAACTGCAGTAACTGGAACAATGCGGGAACAGGCTAACTGCTGCATGCAAAAGGTACAGAGTCTAGATCCCCTAAGTCTCAGAGAAGCACGTACCAAAGACCAGAGTTCAATTTGACATCAAGTCACCGAACAGACTTTCGGCATCAAGACAGACAGGCAGGTGTGTGGTCCTGAACGGAAAGCTGGCACCTCGTAATCATGATGTGGGGCTTACGATAGCCAAAGACGGCACACATTACACAGTCTATCAGCTGTACCTGTGGGGAGGAGTGACCAGATGCTCCAAGTGCAGGATCAAGTTTGGGAAGAGCAGGGGCTGTCACTCCATGCATTTGACAATCGCCCATTTCCTTATTGCGTGCTCAGTATTTCAGTTTCTACATGGGGAATAAAAAAGGCTGATAACTTCTCAGATAAAAATGCAGGTCCCACTGGACCTCAATTCACTGAGGGCTTCAGTGATGAAAACCCACAAAACCAGCATAGATATTAATGTGCAACCACATCATCAGGTCCTTCATCACCGACACTCCCAAACACAGCAGACTAGAGTCCCCTTAGGGGATTTGAGCTTCATGAGATACTCAGAGCCAACCCATTCACAGCATCACCAGCACAACATAGGATCTCCGCTTCCATCTCATACTCATGATGCTAATGTCAGCATTGGTTCTTTTTTGCAAGGACAACATGACAGGGTTAACAAGCCGAATGACTGCTCCTCTTTCTGCCTGTGGGGTCAGTTCTCGGCCGGTTCCTGCCCTTGCCCCAGCACTGCACTCCAAATGGCACCTGAGATGCTGCACTCCTCGTGGACATTCTGAGGCAGCTTGTCAGTTTACCCTTGTACACTACAGATCGCACTGCAATCTTGGCCATCAGACAAGCCTCTGAATGAAAAGGCAACGAGATGGGAGCTGCCCCCCCCCCCCTCTCGGGGAGAATGGGGGGATGCTGTTGCGTGAAAGCGAACACAGAGCAATATGCTCAGCTTACCTTCTGCTTGCTGATACAGGTCAGCTCATCTCTCTTCCTATTAGAGTGCCCTGTATCCTGCCCTACAACAAGCTCCCCATCCAGGTGCCTCTCCTGCAGGAAGGCTGCTGTGATGGAGACCTGGCTGGAATGAGTCACTGTGACTGTGACTGCATACAGTCTGCAGTTTACTGATCGGATAGCACCAAGCCAGCCACTGCAGGTGAAGCGTCTGTACTATCGAACACTTAATGACGATGGAATGTAGCTCCACACAGTTCCCAGTGAGCATTTCAGCTGGTGTCCCAACCAGGATATGTCACCCAGCATCATACAGCCTTTCTCTGCCCACCCACCCCCCCCATTACCCTCACATCTCACAGTTCAGCACAGTGCCCAGTCATTTCATCGGCCTTAAAGTGACTTATTAGTGCCAATCTCAAGCACTACAGCAGGTACTGTGAAGGTACTGAGGCTGAGCAGGAAGGAGATCACAAAGCACACAGGGGTCACTTATTCAGCAGCCAGATCCGCTCCGTGCAGGACAGAAGATCTTCACCAAAGGTGAGGTTCAAGAATATTCCTGTAGAGTGAGACCAAAGACTCTGCCGGACCTGCTGGATGTGAAAGGATAAGCTGAGCGATGAAGAGCATTACCCAGGTGTCTCTGGGCTACTGGGCAGTCCATACCAGACACTGTACTCTCCAGCCTAAAACTACAGAAGTTGTAATCATACATGGGAAGCTACAAACGATACCCTGAGCAAAACAAACAGCACCTTGTACACAGTAAATAACACCCTACACGATACTGGTGAAAATTCATTCTGTTCACTATAGACATGGAGGGTACACGTCTAGCAAATACATGGCCGGATTAATAATACAAAGCAAAGCATGGAGCCCTTACATGTACAGTAAAGCCGCATGACTTTAATGACCTACAAGACTAGAGTCAATCAAGTCCTCCTCAAGAAGACGATCACTCACTTCTGTCAGTCACAGAGTCCTCGCCAAGCACACAGTCACCCCTGGCTGTGAGTCAGAGAGTCCTCCTCAACCACACTATCACACTTGGCTGTGAGTCAGAGAGTCTTCCCCGAGCACATGGTCACACATGGATGTGAGTCAGAGTCCTCCCCAAGAAAATGGTCACTCAATGCTGTGAGTCAAAGACTCTCCTCCAAGAACATGCTGTGAATCAGAGAGTTCTCTCCAGGCACATGATCACCTATGGCTGTGAGCCAAACCACTGCCCTCTAATAACATTACCAGCACGGTGCCTACAGACAGTCAAATCGTCAACAAATGAGCTGATGCTGCTACCTGTCTTGACGTCGTTAGTGTGTTTTGCATACAGACGATTCCAAATGCTGCTCTACCCAACCCACCTGTCTAAGAGCAGCTCAGAAAATACTCAGGAAGTCTTGCTGGAAAGACCACACGCCAGTGCTGACATGTTGCAGCAGCCCTGCTCCCATTACAAGCAGTGGAGCCATGTTCCACAAAATGACACATACCTGGAGAGTGTCACTGTGACACCAGATGCAGTGCCTTGCATCTTTTAAAAGCCAGTCCACTGAAAGGACTTTAAATAAACTAGAAAAGCTGTGGAACTGGGAAGCAACTGCTTTTGCCAAGAAGGATGCTTCATGGAGTTAAACAAGAAGGTCCCCTCACACAAAAAAAGCTTTATTTTAATATCTCCCTCAGCAGAGATGTGGAGCACCCAGACCAGCTCTCCTTGGTAAATGAATTCCCTCTTGATCCCCTGCGCACTGGAACACTGCAACAAGACCCTGTAAAGACCGGAGCTGAGCTGCTGGTGCTGTGAGCCGTCCTGCGCGCCGGGCTGCCGGAGAGGGGCTCACCGTGGCTGCCCCGCAGCGATGCAGGGAAGCGGTAGATGGACACTGGTGCGGATGGGGCGTGGTGTCCCCGGAGGTGCTTCTCCAGATGGGGCAGCTCCCTGCGGCCACTGGCGGAAGATATCCAAGTGGAGCCCACCATCCAGCCCAAGGTCAGAGACCATAGCCAGGGGGTCCAGTCGAAGCGGCAAGGGGGGCGCATGGTCAAAGCCCAGAGGAGAGGTGGGCTCATGGCACGGGGTGCATGGAGGTGAGCATGCTCATGACGGCGGGACTAGTGATCCCTGCCGGCGACCGCTCGGGGCCCAAAACGTCAAACCAATGGTCCGTCAGGTGAAAAGCAGAGATGCCGGACTTCCCACGCTGTCCCTCTACTGGTGCGGTGAGCTGGCTTCCTACTCAGCAGAGGACTCTAATCGGTGCCCATGAGTCTCAGCAAGTCAGATCCTTTGAGGAAGCCTGCTGGATCCTGGGGAGACCCCCTAAAGCAGACAGCCCTCCTCGCTGGGTTGTCTGATGCACTCGTGAGGGTGGTAGCCGAGAGCATCGGCTCACGCTCAGCCTCCTTTCCCTCCTTCTCTGTCCTAAAGACAGGGGTCTAGTTAACTCCGTGATCACTGCACTCCCCAAGCCTAGAAAGAAGCGCTGGCAGTCAAGGTGAGCGAGGGAGGTAAGCGGATGACAGAAACACCCAGCGCAGGTCAAAGTAAGCAGAGAACGGGATAGTGTGGAGGGGGAAAGACGAAAAAAAGATACGAAATGGGCTGGCCTATGCAAATGCTCAGAGGGAAGAGCAAATCACGGAGGCAGAAAGACTGCAGTGGAGCAGCCTTCTGTTAAACTGGCTGTAGGGGGCGGGGGGAGTGAGTGAGTGAGAGAGAGAGAGAGAGAGAGGCACAACTAAAAAGCTAAGTCTCATTCGTGGAGCTCATTCAGGCATTCACAGGAATCAGATTTTTATACTGCCACTATTCCAGCGACAGCAAAGTAGGACTGAGGGAAATATTTTAATGGAAAACAGCATGATCTCTCCCACTGTCTGGTTCTGAGCTTCTCCTAGGTCCTATTAGAGCACACATACTGTGTGAAGAGGCCAGATAAAAAGGTATGCCGACTTCACAGATAACGAAATTAACCGACAAGCTATGTCGGTCCTGTGAATTCTGTTCCATGTGAATGAACCAGACAAAACTTGGGAATAAGTAATGTGACTAAGTAAAAGGTAGAAGCTCATAAAGTATAGAAATATAAATAAGCAATGTGCCTTCATTTTTCAGTTCGGTCTTCAAACACATAGTTAAGATGCTCTCCCCCAGAGAAAGAGCGCCAGCAGACCCATCTTACGTGAGAGAGATCGGTCAGCTCCCTCGCTCTACCTGTGCTGACTAATCAAAGAGTCCATGACTCAGAGCTTGTGCTTTCATTCAAACTAACTTTCTTGCTCTTGCACGTCATCTGGAGGAATAGCTGCATAAACAGATGATCAATCGGTCACTTCCTCCATACAGTCAATAGCTCGCCTAAAGTTCACATTTTTGCACCAAAAAAATGAAACAGATGTTTTTAGAACAAATTATGCTTGTTTCTCATTATAATAACTAGTTTTATTGTACACTGAGTAGTCTAATAACTTTGGCTTAAAGAAATATGGTTTATGGCTTATTATCTGAACATTATATGGTTTATTGATAAATGTCAGGTCAGTGCACAATTTTATCCCAAAAAAAGGGTCAGGGTATTGTGCAACAGCTCTTCCTTGCACATGGTATGAGACTGCAGTGCCAGCTTTGGCACCCCCTTGTGGTGGAAAGGTAGACAAGCAGCAAAACTCTGAACTAGAAAGTGTTGATAACAGGCCTACGTCCACACAAAGTGGGGAAATCCAGGGACCACACCCTGATTGGTGCTTACAATGGATGAGAGATGCTTGGGAATTCATTTGTCTACTGAGCACGAGACTGTAGCATGTGGAGGGCATCGCAGAACTGCGTCCTTTCTCTGCCACACAAACATCAAAGATACCTTAGCAGTGATACCCAGGAGCTCAAATCAAACAGCATCTGTAACAGAATTGGTTGAGATTGAGTAGCTGACCTACACAGGTGGGAAAAAGGCCAGATATCTACTAATTGTACTACTTAACATATTTTTTTAAATTATTGATTAATTTTGTTTAAAAAAGGTTAATATGAATGTAATGAGTAAACTAAAAGCCTTAAAATATTTACAGTATGCACTCTGTTGAACCTTAGAACAGACCAATCTGTGGAAGTGAGACTGACACCTGCTGGCTAAAGATGAGACAAACTCTGGTGGAGGTTATCGTCTCAGAAAGTCCTGGATTTGCACAGCTTCTCATAGAAGCCCAAACTACATTTTAGCTCATGCTATCCATGCTAATAAGATTTAATTCAATATGGCCGCATGCTTACAACTATAAAGATGCTATAGCATAGTTCCAAACATACAGGGTGCGGCTTCCCAGCTGTAGTCTATTTACTCTGTTGCTTGGTTGAGACACTGTGTGCAGAAAATAGCAGGACGGTTTTTGGAAGTGGGTACAGAAGTGCATTTTGTATTCGAGTGGGACTCAGTTCAAACGCCATGGTCTGTCTGATCTTGTATCCTGAGCAGATCCACGTTTATTTAGTCCATGGATTTTCATGGCTGTTTTGAAGGATCTTGTTGCAGACTTATTTAGGGAACAAAAAAGGCAGGTGTGCTACAAAGATAAATGATAGGAGGGGAGTGAGAAATCTCGGAATGAGCAGCAGGGGCCAATTTGCCGCAGCGTGTAATCACATGACTCTTGAAGGGTAGCCGGCACCCTACAGTTTCCATCTTTTACATGTCTGTCGGGTCCAGCTTCTTGTGTCGCTGTCTGACCCTGCACTGCCCGTCCATCTCACACAGCGCTGCTTCCCCGTTTCTCCGCACCCTGTATGCCACCACTCTTAATTCCACTGCCACCCGTCTTACCTTGTCTGCTGAGTCTCCTGTCCACTCATCTCTGCTTTGTGCACCAGCTCCCTCCCCTCATTTCCTGTCAGTCTCCTCCTAACCTCCTCCGCCTACCATCTCTTCACGTTCCCAAGTTAGTCTCTCAGTCTCTCACCCAGTTCCACCGCGATGAAAGAGAAGTCGACATCCAGCATCTATGGTAAATGGGCTGTGCTTAAATAATGAGTGTAGGAATATATTTGTGTCACATTTGACAGTGACGCTGACACTAAGTAAAGCTGTTTCAGTATAAATAACTGGTGCCAGTTTGTAATGATGTCGATACTGAATCGGTGTGAAGCAGCGTGTGCATTTAAATATACTTCGCCTTTGCACAAAAACGGTGCTTAAGATGTGATATGTGCAGGATAATCATAAAATCCTACTGTGCATCTCGAAGGTAATGTATGTGTTTGGTTGCACATTTGTTGTAAATAAGTCAACCGTGTGCATTAATCATTTTACCCTGAGAATTAATCATTCTGATGTGTCACATGGATGTCTTGGTTCTACGAGATGCAGACACCCCACAACAACGCCCTTCACTGTGAAAAGGACATCAGTGAAAAAGGCCACGTGGGAGATCTACCCCAGTAATTTCCTGGTGCTTGAACTTACCATTAGTAGTGCGTGAAGCCCTGCTGAGCTGGTACAAGCTGAACAGACTGCCGACAGGTTTAACATGTCAGCCAGCCCAGGCAGAACACAGAACACACACCAACAATAAATATGCCACATCCAGCAAATGACTGTCAAGAGTCACCATTGACTTACCAAGTAATTAGTGTGTTTGTATTGGATTAGACAAGTAACTAAGCAAAAAGGTTTATGAGAGTGAGAGCGGAAAGCAAATGTGGTCTCAAAAGGGAAGCACCAAGCTGATTCAGCACCTGGCCGACCAAAATGAAGACACTACTTAATGCTCCAGATGGAGAGCTGAGGGTCCTCTTTCTAGAAAAAAACATGATCATCATCCAGATTTTCTTGCCAAGCTCATACTCTGATGGACAACAGCTAGTTGGTCACATTTTTATAGCAAAGTTCTTGAAGGGGAACAACCTGGAGCCAAGACACTAACAATACAATAAACTGCCATCTGAAATAAACCCAGACCAGATATCTTTAACTTATCTTTAACCCCTAATTGCAAAATAGTCTAAAAAAAATTGAATATACTGTCAAGTACATAGTTGAAATACACCATAAATAGGGTCACAAGCTAATTAGGCTAAATGGGTAGGAACCAATAGCCAGCTGGTGGCCACACTGCCTCACTGTGGGTGTTCTTGCCACTTTCATCCTTTTCACATGCCGAAACTCTCATGGGACAAGTGGCATTATGGCCCGGTGCTACACTTCCTGACAGCCATCTGCCCACACACACCCTATTTATTCTGAAACCTCCCCAAATTTAATCAGCTCTTCGACAATCTGGAGGTGGGCTTTAGCCTGCCTAGTTAGAGTCCCTGCACTGCAGGAATCCAGTAAGCATTTACGAAAGATGTCTGACTTCTGCTTCATTGATAATTAATGTACTCCAGGATCCTCATCAGTGTGAATCTAATTGAAGTCTGACACGCTAATTGCTCATAAATGCCTCCATGACAGGCAGAAAACGCACCATTTATTCGTGAGGCAGTAGGGTGCGTATAGCATGATTGGGGCTGCTGCCCGTGTTACTGCTGAGTATGAAGTTCTAACCCTCACCCCTCAGGGACAGTCACGTGTGTGCGTGGTGGGGCCACTGCTAAAAAATAAAATTTTGAAACTGTCAATCACCATTAACAGGATGTTAAGCATATGATAAATGAACTGGGAAGGCAGTGAAGCATTCGCGTCCCGCAGTGTGAAAAGGCAAACCGACGGCTTTATCCATGCTACCTTTTTCTAGTGCAGCATTACGGCGAGTCAGGGAGCAGAGGATGCCAGTCTATCACAGGGCGAACAGAGACGCACTCAGAGGGCAGCTTAGGGACGCCAGCCCACCCAAATCACATGCACAGGTCAACCACACCCTCAGGGCGGCGAGATTAATCAGGAACAGGGCATAGACTCAGTCTCATTAGACACCTGGAGGAATCTGCAAGAGCAGTAAAGAGCTTCTTCCCTGGCTCGCTTTGGGGAATCTAGCCACCAGGACAGCTGTGGACTGTTTCTCCACTACAAAGGAAAGAGGATATGAGCAGCTTCTCATTTTAAGGGTAGAGGGCAGTAATGACTGTGCTGACCGCAGACCAGCTATAAACCATTCACCTGAGAACCATTATCCTCACACTGGGAGCTGGTAACCACCAGTCTAGAAAAGTGAGGGCATTTACTCTGCAAATCGCAGCTTGTTGAATTAATAAATGAAACAGCTGGAGCAAGGAACAGTGAAAGTATGAAAAAAGTGCTAAAATAGCGGTAAAAAAGTGAATGTGGCAGACTGATTCCAGGACTTCAGTGTCATTTCAAAGCATCATTCTCCGTCGAGACACAGCACTGCATCCAAATATGGTTTTCAGCACTGCAGCTGCTGCTGACTGATGAATGTTCGGTTGCGGGAACATAAACCCAGAAAAAATGCAATATAACCGCCAGCCTTTACTGAAAGAGAATGAGTCAAACTCCATGGATATATTTGTTATGGAATGAAAACTATAGGATTGCAGTATATCGTGCGCTACAAAGAGATGGAAAAAGAAAAATACAGACCAGCAGCATGAGGAACACAGGTCAGTCCTGCATGTCGGGGACAAGAAAAGCTGGTGAAGTCCGACACACACGCCAAGTCCCTCTTACTGCTGCATGGCAGGAGGATTTTTAAGCCCCGCACTGATATAATGTCTGAGGTAAAATGGCAGGAGGGCAGCCCTGGATGAAACGGAGTGAAGCCAGTTGAAATCAAAAGGCCGGATACAGCATTTACTGGCTTTATCCAGGGACTGAGATGATGCCTTTACGTCAATCCAGAAGCACTTCGGCTAAAGCTAAACAAGTCCAGCCATTATCACAAAGCACAGTCCACTGCAGTTAGTCCTCTGATCGCCATGGAAACGGTGTACCATTATAAAGAGTTACCGTACCACTATACGATGGTCTGTGCGCGTGGAGCATTGAAACCACTCAAGTCAATTTCTCAGGTAGGGGGTGGAGAGAACAAAACAGGGTTAATAAAGGCTTATTCTTAATACAGGCACAAAAGTATTTATACCAGCACTGGACTACCTCCAGATAGTTAGCCAACTGGCTTCCTTCTACCTAGTTCGCAATCTCCCAGAAACAATCTCTCTTTAACAGTCCCTGATACCATGGTGTGTTTATCAAACCTTTCACCTAGCTAATAAAGACTTTAAGCCCTGGGATGCTGAGAATGAAGTCCATGGTGGATCAGAAAGGTGCAGATCGTGTTCGCCGCAGTGCTGGGAATCGAAGTTTTGTGCACTGAAGCTAATTATACCACAGGCTGCTACTGTTCACTCCCAAAAGACACAATATTCACTTACCATCAGATAAGTATAGTCAGCCCAACACACAAAAATAAACTAATCCTTCAGTCACCAATTGCATCCATCCATCTATTTTCTGAAACTGCTTGCCCTATTCAGGGTCCCGGGTTTTCTGGAGTCTATCTCAGAGGTTACGGCTGCAAAGCAGGGAACGACTCAAGACGGGCGCCAGCCCATTGCAGCCTCCTCTTCACCAAAGCCCTCTAACACGAAATGTAAAAATACTCCATTAAACCATACCTGCAATGAGGTCAGATTTTGCACAGCCAGCCTCAACTTAGACATTTAACAAGTTCAATTAATTAACAAAATTTGTAGTTACTTGTCTTGTTTCCTAGTAATGTTTCTTGTAATGTCATACCATGGAAAATGGAAGACTAATTTCCATTTTGAATGTTCTTCCACAGGTACATTCATGAATATGTAGGAGTGTAATTGTGTTTTCATCTACCCACATTTTATTGCAGCTGCTGTGTTACTGGGAGAAGAGACAACTGTGGAAGAGTCTAGGAGTCGCACAGGCAAGACAACAAGGACACCAGGCTTTAGAACAACTCAGCTTCCTTCCCTAGCAGGTTGAATTCTTTGCTTTTCCCCTCTGTAACTAGATGCTTACAACACAGAGCTCCACTGAAGAAAGCTGCTTCACAGACTTCAGAGAGCCTGCCCTGCTTGTGAGGCAAATAGCGAGTCAGAGGGATGGATGAAGGTGTATGCTTGGAACTGGGGAGTCCTCTAATGACTCCCACACAGCCATTGTTTTCCTATATTTTCTGGATCCCTCCTTCATCTTGGAAGGCAACACCAATCATTGGCACACCTCAGAGGCCGTCTTCTTGATAACAGAATACTCTTTAGAGTGGCAGACTGAAGCTTGCTCTCCTGCTCCCCCATGTAACATAACATCATAAGCCAAATTGAATAGGGGTTGAAAAAGATTGGAGTCTTCCACAAATGAACAATATCACAGCCTGGCCATAGACCTCCTACTGTAAGTCAGGCTTGAGGAAGGAGAGAAATAACCTAGACTGCAGGCATCAAATGGACTATGCCTGACAGGGATTTATGCATGACCCCCTTGGAGAGTTTCTTGGTACTATGAAGCCACTGTCTGCAAGTGCCTTCAAACCAAATGATCTAAGGGCCCTGTTTGTAGAGTGAGCTGGCCATTTCCAACACACCAACAAACACAAAAAGGTCTCCCTTTCAGGGTCCCCAGGTTAGAAACAAAATGACACCAGTTTAACAACAAATTAAGTAATACTGTACAAAAATGATTAAAACACTTCCAGGAAATCCCATCATAGTTCCTCACTGAAACATTTATCACATCGAAGAATGTACCCAGCTGGGTATTTCTCATCCCAAAGTCCTTCCTGGTTAACTGCATAACCTGTGGTTAGCAGTCCACCCAGTTAGTTCCATTAGTGACGTCAGGATTAGGGTGTCTATTTAGCAGTTATTGACTAAAAGTTATTAAACAAAGGAGAAAGTTACTAAAGTACTCACTGGATGTGTGGAGAAAAAAAATCCCCTCAGTAAATCAGGCAACCAAGTTGTCCTAAAAAGAGTGGCTCTATTTCATAGCAAATTCATCTTAAAAATCTTAATCATGCGGCAGGATTACTCACAGTAGCCATAGTGTACATTAATGCTGTCAAAATCCACGGTCTTAGTGTTTAAGATCCTCTAACAGATATAAATCATGTGTACATGAGCTGGAAGCAGATATTCCTGTTTCATAAGAGCCGAGAAGCTCAGCGGTATCAGTGAGATGGAGATTCCCTGGCAGCCGCTAAACCCTTCATTTTCATCAGGACAATAGGGCTCCTCGGCGCTCATTCCACGCAGCCAATCCCCAATACTCCGATTAGCAGGCTACGTCCCGTCATCTCTCCATCCTAATTTGTGAAAAATAAATCATTATAGAACAACTTCAATAATAATATATACTGTTGGCGCATGGCACTATATTACCATAGTACTGCCATCACACTCCATGTTTTCTTTCAACTGACTGTCCTTAAAGCCTCTGGGCTTGTAGAATCACATAAAGATGCTGTGAACCTAAAACAAATTGGGGGGGGGGGTCGGGGCACTTCACATGATGTGCATACAAAAATGGTGTGAGACACAGTAGTACTGTATCACGCTGAGCTTGCTGAGACGTATCTTCTGAATCGTTGCATTTTAATGCAAGATTCACCATAAACAATCCATGAGTGAGTTCTTACTGACTGCCGTGAATGGCTAAACCCAGGCTTCTCCTTGTTTAGAGAAGGTTAGCCTATAGGCGTGTGAAGGAGCTCTTATTGGGCAGGGATGAAAACGCCTCTAATGGGCCACTCCCATTCAAGGTTCCCTTCTGTAATTATGCGAAGGAATATTATTCAGGTATCCAGGTACCCATCAAACAAACTGGTACAGTAACTGTGATACGCATACCCTCCATAACCCATAACCTCCACGTGGCTATGCTCCTCACTATCTTACGGAACTACTTTAGCCCTACTCTCCCATTTGCAGGCTTTGATCTTCATCTTCTGTTTTGTTGTTGGTCCCAAGATTTAAACTTACCACCATGGGTTCTCAGGCATTTAGGGGTTGCTGTCCCCAGGTTGTGTAACTGTCTTTGTGACCCACACTCAAGTCCCTTCTTCTCTCTCTCTACTAGCCCTCTTTTCCTGGTCACTGACTGTCATTTTGTGCATTCTGTTTTTTTACCATGGTTTGAGTTCATCTACTCTTTGCCCATTTTACTTGTGATCATGCTTCTTCCATCATTTCATTTATAATGATTACCATTTGTTTGTTTATCATCCCTCTATAAAGCATCCGTGAGTTGGTGAAAGGCGTTATATAAATTACATTTTCTTTTTGTATATCTAAGAACAGTCTGCTATCCCTGAAGATACTTGAACAAAGTGTGAATACCTTTATGCGTCATTACATGCATTACTCACGCTTGTTCAGCCTACACTGTGTTTAAAATCTATCAGGTCTGGTAGTGATCAAACTGGCGTCCCTCAGCATAAAAGTATGTCCCCGACCACCAAGTGGAGGTCACATGTGTCATATCAGCAGATTTATTGTTTAGGCATGCAATAAAAGGTAGATATTTAAGAATACAATGACCCTTCTGAGATTTCTCCTGAAATCTTAGTTACACCATCAGCTCCATTAAACACTGTCTCCACTTTAACTGTATATCGCAGCTGCTGGTTGAAAACCACTGACCCACCTGCTACATCTTGGCACCTCGAAGTCAAACCGGATGGGATCGTGTTTCAATCAGTTAATTAGGCACAGGGCCAGCTGCTCTCTCCTCGTAAATGAACAGCAGTACTGTCCCCGACAGGGCTCACCTAGACTGCTAGCCATTTATACCCATTGAGTACTGGTTATGGATACTGACGCTACATTTATACAGAAGGGGAAAAGAAAACCTTTATGGAGTTATTAACTGTTATAGGGAGGAATCCACGGCACATTTTCTGACCAGTATCGCATGAATTTGTTACAAGCCAGGCATATCTTAGGGAGTCGGGCTGGGGGGAGCTCAGCTACTCTTTTTCATCTTCTTCATGGGAGTCAGGTGACATACCGATGGTTGCTTTTGATGAATCATCCTACAGCAGATACTGTACATCATTCATTTACATATAGCCCTAATTCGAGCCTTCCTACATACAGAGTCAATCAGCGGCTGACAGAACAACACAGCAAAGTAAGCCAGTTGGCGAACTAGCCGAAGCATCCCACACTCAGCGTAAGCCTCATCCATGAACATTGCAGGTGTTCTCCCTTCCATAATCCTGTCCCGGAAACCGTCCCCCTCTTTGTTTTCACTTAATCCCAAAAAAGAGGGAGTTCTCTAAAACCCAACGCCACATGGTACGCTTTCCCAGGCCGCTAATCCCGGCACGGAGCCCATCTCCAGCCACAAAGCCAACAATGCAAGCTTCTTTTCTAGTTAGCAGCCAGCAATGATCTCTTAAAGCTATCTGAAGCAGAACAGAGTATGAACCATTTTACACTCAGAATAAATCAAATTCCATTCTCAGGGTTGGAAATGAAAGTTTACTGCCTCCCTTTGACAGAGGCTACACATAGTGTCAAAAACACTGCAAACTCTTTTCATTATTTCACAATTTATTCACCTGCACCTTGTATTCTATAGAAGACTAAACAAGACATACCTATAAATAAATAAATGTACAAATAAATCATGAAAAACAAATAAAAAACATTCATTCATGTTGGTCATGAGAAAATAGCATAATTAGGTCTACATTTATTCATTTATCTAGTTTCTGTATTTCTGTATTTATACATTAATTTATTTCTGTATTTCCCATTATCTTCATTAGTTTATTTCTGTCTCCTTATGTTAATAAAGTAGGTGGTCCTAAACTCGCTCAGTGCAGGACTGATTAAAGAGGTGGAATCTTGTACCATTCATTTCTGTAAATGACATTTATTTACAATTAAGTTTAGTCCTCCATAGTATTCAGGATCAACCCAAAGACCAGAGATCACTTATTTCACCTTTCCACCTGGGGGGGCACTTTCTTGATTTGCCTTTTGCCGTCCTTGAACAGGCATGCAAGCGGGACCAGGACAAAGGCCTCTCAGGTGTACATGTCAGCATGTGGATTGCAAGAGAACAAAAACAGTCCTCTGGACTGACTTTAATAGAGTCATTTAGGGGAGGTAGAGGGAATGCATCCAGTAGATCAACTATTGATTTGTACTCCAACACCCCAACTGTAGCAAAACAGAAGCCAAAGTGTCCTCTCTCCACGTTGCCATCTGACGTTTTCTGACCACAAAATATGACCCAGATATAGGCAGGTAGGGTTCTGGAGTGCATCTGGGTGAGGGAAATGTTATTACCCACATCTAAATTTGTTTAGACTGACAGGGAATAGGCCCATCCATTGGCCAACTGGCTGTTAAGATCAAGTAGGAAATCCATCCTCTACGCCTCAGCTGTTCACAGCTTATCGTCTTGTCCTGACAGTACGATGCAAAGTTTGGGAAGTTGGATTTAATGTTGGTTAATTTATCTACAGCTATGCATCATTTCCTGAACAATGGATCTCCGTGTGGAAAAACCCATCACTTACCTAATGAATATCCACATTTTTTTCACAGCAGAGGGTAAGACCAAATGTTAAATCACTGCTTGGATAAAGAGCAGGTACTGAACCACAGGCCACGATTTGGTCTTTGAACACACACTCGGAGATCTGAAGGTGAAACTTCCACAAGTATACACAGTTACATGGAGTGCAAATCCTTAGCTGACGGTTAGTTTTCAAACATTTCACTTTTGCTCTGCCCTGAGCTGTTCTTGGCCTCCCTGTGAGGTGGGACCACAGCTCACGCTCTTCACTTGATCTTTTCTAAAAGGACACAAAGCTCACGTCACTCTGGACCTCCAACAAGCTGAAGTACATACAGTACCAACCTGCCTGCTTGCTACCTGCTCATTGGGTCGGTCAGTTCTAGGTCAAACAACACCGCTTCGGAAAGGGCCAGACCGTTCACGGTGAGTCATCCACTGAGAAGAGTGCTCTCAAACGGTTATATTTAACTTCTTGTGTGCTTATTTTGATTTCCTTCTTTTTCTTTTTTGAAAATGTCTGTATAGCACTTTGAAAACCCTGTGGTTAAAACAGCACTATATAAATAAAGATTGATTGGTTGATACACTAGGGTCGATCTTACGCCTGGTCCCGGAGCCTCTGTGAAAGGAATCCAATGAGCAATGGAGCGAGCGGTTTGAACCCGTGACAGGCAGGCCCCAACGCCCAATAGGAACACGGGGCCACTTCAGCAGTGAGCTGTCAGGCCTGACCATTTTCATACTCACCGGGCTCCTGTGACCCCATTTGAGAAACTCCCCAATTTCATACTTTACGGGCATAATTCAAGCCCATGGTTGACGCATGGTGCACAAACCCAATCCCACAAAAAAAGTTGTGGTGCACTTTTTTGGCATTTCCTGCTGTTAAATGCTTCTCGTGCCTCATATGCATAAGAATCACGGGCTGGGAGCCGCTTTGCAGAAGGCGAAGGGGCGCGCGTAATGAGTTCCCCCACTTCAAGTGAACAGCTAAAGGGGCGACTGGCTAATGAAACATTCCCAGAGCGAATGACCTTTATCTGCCGCTTGTGCCAGAGGAGCCGTGTCCCGTCGTCTGCGGAGCTGAAGGAGCCTTTCGGCTGGCGGAGACGGTTGTGGCAGCCCGCTGCCCATCTTACATCATTTCCTAACAAAGAATGACAAAGCTTCTGCAAGGCTGCCTGCGCCAAACAAAAAAACTCAATGAAGTACAGCAACGCGGCTCCGAACACTGCATCTCCCAACAAAGTACCGTACCGGGAAGCAATCCTCAGGTTCTTTTCATGGCTTATTTGTCCTGTAATGCATTATCAATACTGAGCAATGTCACTTCAACAAGCTGAGAAGCTGCAGGCGAAGCTGAACTACAGAAGAGGAATGAGAGTGGTCCTGGTCACACCATAACCACCTTCCTGATGTGCCATCCCTGTCCTTAAACAAACAGCCAGTAATATATTCCTTTTATTAGCACAGCCAGTGGCATTAAGATATCCAGGCATTTTGGTTTATTGCCCATAACTCTGCTGCTCCAATTATCTGTGACTCAGCAAGGAACCTGAAACATCACAAAATCTTATCTCTTATTACTTGGCAAAGTATTCCGTCCTTGAGGGGCACCCAGAGATAGGACGGCATAAGCTGACACTGTGAGAGACAGAGACGCGGCACTGCGGAGAGGGGGAAGCAACATTTACCGTATCGGCACGCTGATGCCAGCTTGCAGTCCAGTATAAGCGGTGCTGTAACGGGTGGGGGTCGGGGCGGTGTGTCCGCAGGAAAACGCAACATGGCCCAGGACAGATAACACTGTCTAATGCACTTCTGCATTTTTTCTGTTTCGATAAGGGGTTCATTTAATAATTATTCCCAGATGCTGCCATTCTTACGTGACCCTGCCTCAGCATTCAATTACAGTGTTTAGTTACAGTGTATATCTTACAGTGTACAGTTACAGTATACTGTTACAGTATATAGCTTATAGTGTAGAGTTACAGCTTACAGTGTACAGTTACCATGTACAGTTTACAGTTACTGTTTACACCTTACAGTGTACAGTCATATGGCACACAGCAAAACTGAAATAAGTCACAAGGTGCGATTCCAGTTCAGAATAGCAGCCCAGGCAAAGGTGGCATACCTGCTAGACCCACAACTCAGGCGAATCACAGGGATTAGATGTCAGTGATTCTTTCACTATTGATGAAGACTCCATTTGTGAGCATTTCAGAGGAACTAAACGTGACCAATAATGTTCAAAAACAAGGAATTTCCAGGAGAAGCCCCCCCCCCCCCACACACACACACACACACACGTCAACTTTCTATCTTTGAATGTGCAGAAAACGCATCCATTCTCTTCGGCCTCCCATGCCCTTCCCAGCACTCACACTCCATAAATAATGCCAGGACGTCCTCTATAACAAACAGCTCACCCCAGGAAGGCTTGAATCAGGGCTCCTGCTGCAGATACTAACACAACAGTTCCATTAGGGTGGAATATAGCACCACAAAGGCTCTCTCTCAGCAGAACCGTACGGCACGAGCTGCCACATTAACATAAAGCATGGCTCTAACAAATGATTAGCCTCTGTAATCTCCGAGCAGTCAGACACGGCCTACTGCTACTCCAATGACCTGTCCATGGTGATGCATGGCTGTTTCTCGGCCCTGCCTCCAGACTGACGTTCGCTAGAACTCAGACGTGGCCGCCTGCTCGATGCTCACGCGGCATTCCGGCAAGTTCCGGCACATTCCGCGGAATTGCTCAAGGTGAAGGTCAGCTGGGCCATTATCGCACCGTATCAGCACTGCAGTAGGTACTCCTCACCTGCTTATTTTTCCATCCTTCCAGTGAGCATCCTTCTTCTGCAGTGCCCCCTCCCCAACCCACAAAACCAAAAACTGAGATGAGGTTCATCTTTCGACAAAGGCACGCCCCAGTGATCTCACTGGGCAGATGGGGAATGCTGCCCGTCACTGGGGTCTGCTGTGCATAATGATGGTCGAGTGGAATCAATCAGGATGATATGGGACGCAGCAGGGCTCAAATAAAGCCCACTGATGTAGAAAATAGACCTGCTGTCTCCTCAGCGGTCCACACAGCTACCTGAGGAGCACGACTCCACCCGACGCCACAGTCTCTCCCCAAGCTGAGACAGACATGGCTCCATCAGGGGTCTCTGCCCTTCTGTTGGTTCTTGTTTTAAACCATAAGCAATCGCAGGCTTTTCAGTTCTCGGGGACTAAATAGACACCAATGCCGTACGACAGGGACGCCGGCGACGGATCTTAACGCTGACCCTGTCTTCATTGGCAACCTGTGACAAACACAGTTGCTCTCAGCCAAACGGGTGTGTGTAAATCACTCCCTGAATACAGCTCCAGAATAAGGCATGCATTTTGAGAACGCCACAAAACATCTGCAGCTGTTAAAATGACAAGCTGCTTAAATAACAGAACGAGAAGGTTGGAGGAAGGACAAAGGCTCTCGCAGCCCACCGGGAATTTACCTCTGGTGAGCATGAAGCAAATTAAATATCTTTATGGCTGGTGACATTTAACACTTTTCAGATGGCATTTATTCTAAAAAAACCAAACAGCCGTCTGCAGCCGATAATGTCCACAGATCCCGACTCGCTCGGCAATCCCCGACAGAAATAAACGAGCTGATTAAAAAGCAAATTGCATACAGAGGTCCTTTCCACCCCATCGGAGTGACCTAATGCCGGCATAATGGACTGGAGAACCTCAATCGGCCGGCTCAATACTGTGGAAATCTGAGCATGAGAAAGCCCCAGCAGGAAACGAAGTGTTGATGCAAACAGTCAGGGCACCAGCCCTAACTGGCCCGCTGTAAGCTTTAATGCAGCCTTTTGCCCACGCTCGTAGCTCAGCGCAGCCTATTGATCCATGTCTGCAGCAGACCCAGCACCATTAGCTGGCTTGTAGCTATCTCATCAGAGCCTCTGTCACAACTAAGCATGGAGTGTGCGACCCAAATGGCAATGCCGGATTATCACGATGGTTTTTTTGTAAGCATAATTGAAATAAATGCCATTGATCGTTTGGGGAGCCACTTCTTAATTTGTAGGTAAATTTGTTAACGCCGACGGCCCAGGGAATGAACAACTGGGGCGGGGGAGCGGGAGATTGGGCTTGGAAAGTCGGCTGCTCTCAGAGTGCAGCAACACGCATAGCCTTAAAGCACAAGGCTGGGCGATACTCAGTACTGAGCTTCAGATATTTGAAGGTACACTTTCCATTGTGGTATATCACAAAAGTACAAAAGTAACTTATCATAATAATTTATTGCTCACATCAGCCCTGGGCTTTACTCCAGCCGTCACTACCTCACAAGCGTTCTCAAGCTTGTCCAAGGTCAGTGGACTCCTGTCAGACCAAAGAAAGGGAACGACAGTTTATGTTAAACCTGCCCGTTGAAGGCACCTTCAACAATTTTTTCAACACGGGCTTAAGACTGCTGTCTTCATTCTAATCACTTTTTTAAAATTGCCATAGGCTAACTGTAACCCATTTTCCTATATCCCCCCCCAAACAACCACAATGGTTTATTCCTGACTATAATTTAGGCAAGCATGGTTACAGAATGATAAAGCATCACTCAAAACCAGAGGAGAGACAAAGGAGGACAATGTCTGAATGCCGCGTCTGTGTTAGTATGTAACTACTTCTGGATGCTAACCGAATGTCCAGTCCTTCCTGGAGCATTGGATGGAGATTCTACTGAGAAAACAAAAAGGTTTCCATGGTCTGCCTAAAATCATCAGTTATGAAATAATCTACATAAAAAATAAAGACAAGGCTCTGTGTGAGCTGGGAAACTTTCCTTCCTCACCCGAGAGTCAGCTGCCAGGCACCCTGCATGAAGGGTAGGAGATGAGTGACATGACCAAAGTACACGTGCACATCAGCCGTAGAAGCGTCCAGTCTGACAGCCCATTAAAGGTTCTGGGCTCTTCGCTAGTCTTCTGTCTCTGCAGCGTGAAACCAGCAACCTGAACGCAGCCCAATATTAACTGGGTGTCTGATGCTGACAGATGCGTTCACCCTGGGCTTCCAGAGAGATGTGCTGCAGTGCAAGGATCTGCCACTGGATGAAGCGTTAATCCAGCCCAGTGGGGCACGCTCATGCACAATTTCCCACAACCAACTGCAAGCTCAGCCACCTTAAACTGGACCAAACAAGACAAAGAACCTGCTTTGTTCAGCCCTCAGCCAAGAGATTAAAAAAAAAAGCTACCACAAAGTAACAAATATGTTCAGGCAACCAGCATTTATCATTTACATGGACAGGGGGCTAAAATCACCTAGGATTCACCTGCGAGGGAAAACAACCTGAGTTTAGTGAGGCTCCTGGGAAAAGTCCCCGGCCAGCAGGCAGCTCGTTCAAACTGGTACCACCCGCACAATTCACGCACACACCGGAAAGAAAGCCAGCCAGCATGGTGAAATTAGGGGTAACGTCCATCTAAGGCAATTTGTATTCAACATTAATAGTCACTAATTTATTCATGTCGGGTCTGGGCATTCATTGCGATTGACAAGGAAGGCCTGTGAAAGTGAGATCCCTCAGTCCCGTACCCGCTCCAACCTGAGGTCTGACAATGAGCCGGGGGACTCTCGAGGTTAACACGTACGCAAATTAAAATTTGCAATTACAGAGAGTTACACCCTGGAGCTTTGGTGTCATTCGGCGACAGGTTTAACCTACAAAAGGGTCTGGTCCTCAGGGAACGGGCTCCGGCTGAAAGCACACCCCACGACAGCAGAGGAGCGCTACAGACACACATAGGCCGTCCGTTTGGACACAGGGGCCAGAGCGGGCAAATGCACTCAGCAACATGCCATGTCAGTCGAATGCGTGCAAAGCAACTCCCTTAAGCACGTGCCTGACAGACGGCGTGCAGATGCTGTGAAAACGCACCACAGTCAGAAATTCTGAAATTAAATTTGAAAGTGTTTTTGGTTGAAATCAAGTTAGAACTGCGCGATTTCCTGAACGTGAAAGCTGTGATTTGATTACCATAAAGAGTACTTTTTCTCTTTTGAGGTCTATGAAGTAAAGACCCCGCTGATGTTTTTTGACAACAGGCCAAAAAGTGAAAAACATGTAAAAGACCCTTCGTGTCACATCCAGAGCCAAGTTCACTACTCTTAAGCACAAAGGTAAGCTTATTGCGCTGCAGTAATCTTACATGACTGTTAGCTGGTATGACCTCTGACAGCGAGGGATTCATGAAATAAGAAGAACTAATAGATAGGACAGCAGAGGAGAAGGGCAAGATGAAATAATACACACAACATACTTGAAATAAGCACTCAGCCGAGCTGAATTTGTCCATTTTACATCACTCCTGTAATGTCCATTCCACATAAGCCCCTACCTATAATTACTTTAATGATTTGGGCTTGATTATATCACGTATTTTCAGACACGGAGTCCCGGGAGCCTTAGATCCATGGGGTCAACAGACTGGAACCCATTAAAAACAGGAGGGGTCGTGATGGAAAGCTGACTGGCTGTCACATACGCTTCTCACTAGGCACTAATCAACTCACAAGACCAGCTGATTTTGATCTCAGAGTCTTTCCATTTGCCACGGAAAAACATCACGTCCATTATGTAAAAGCTTCACAGCACGCAACACCAGCCACAGGAGATGGGGGGTGGTGGCACACCTGGGCACCCGGATCCATGGTGTGTACAACCCTGTCCCTCAAGCAGTCGGGGACACAACGGGGGGGGTCAGCATGCAGTTGGGAGGCAGCCCTCTGAATACGGGGCTCCTTCGTTGAGGAGACATTCATCTTGATTGCATGCAGGGATGAATGGCCTTCATTTCTTCACAGACAGCAATTAGTGGGGCTGATTCGAGTGCAGGTGTTGATTCACACCCTCTTTTGGGAGGATCGCTGCCACATGCTGAGGGGTAGGAAGCAGCTCTCGACTGCTGCCTTAGACAAGGAAACAGGACAGGTATCACGCGAAGAAGAGCTGACCACGGGTAGTTTCCCTTACACACGCTTAAAAGGCGCTGGTCTGAGGTTCCATTGCACGGATACATCAAAACATCCAAGAACGCCCATTAAATTTAAGTAAAAATAAAAAAAGAATAGCTGGCAGTGTAATTCAGAGGGAAAACAGAAGAGCGTGGAAATGAGCAGAAATGGCCCCTAAGAGGACCAGAAGCCAGCGGCTACCCTGATCTTCCTCTCCAATTCCAGATGGACTTCTATAACATCAGGACACAACATGAGCTCTTAGCTCTGTGAACATTTGGTCTCTCCCTGTCATAGGCAATGCAATAATAACACCCCAGCTTAATCTATCTTAATTATGTCGGCATCCTAATTTAGCTGTGCGGATCCTCACTCTCAGCGGGTCTCCAGCGGCGCCGGCTGGTGCTAGGGGTGCAGCCCTGTCAGAGGCACTGCACAGAACAGCCTCTCCATACCTCTGTCACACCTCTGATTGATGGTCTCTGTCCCCTATAATTAATGTCTTCTCTGCAGCCTGCCAGTCTTTCCAGGATCCATTTTAATGCTGCCATAATGCAGAGGCAAAGTGCCCCTGCCGAGCCGGGGACAGGCAAACACTGCAACGAGTGACGAGCGATGAAAACAACAAAAAAGTCTACGATAATCCGAATGCAAAAGTCTGCTGCATCACTGGGAGCAGTGGGTTGGAAAGCACCAGTTTAGGAGAGACTGGGAGCACTTTTTCAGTCTCATCCCTGAGTGACAGTGTCAATCCACATCGAAAATACCCTCAGCGTACACAGTGCCCCATCTGATTCCAACACTGGACTCCAAGAGGGGCCAGAAACTAGAACTCAAAGGCTGTCAATCTTCTGAGGCATGTGACAAACAGACTTTTCTAATTCTATTGTTCTCTGTCTTTGAAAGACACAAAGCTTAAGAGAAAAGGTCTCAAGCCATATGTGTTATCCCACACATGGCTTGAGAAAATCTGGTTATCCCAGATTTTTATTTCCTGAATAGTCTTAAATGCCTCCATAAAAAAATATTTGGGAAAAGATGACCGCACCACTTCCTTGGTGATTTCAAGGATCTCAATTTTGTCGGATGAAACAGTACTTGGCTTGAAATACCGAAAAGAAACAAAAGTAGATGTTGAAGAATTGCTTCGAATCTGCATATGAAGTCTTTCACTCAGGTCGACGGTAGAGTAACCATACTGGCAGGCACTGTTCTTAATTTCGCAGACTGTTACTCTTCACTCCAAACTGTCTTTCACATGAGATGGTTATCGTCAGGTGTCAGGTGTCACTGCACTGGTAAGAGAGGCTTCACTTAGGACTACAGAGCTCTCAGTACAGCTATTTGCATTGATTTTACCAAGTGAAACACCTCATTAATATCTGGGAATACAGTGATCTGGTCACTGTACATTGGGTCACTGTACACACACACACACACACACACCCTCAGCACACTGACTCATATATAAGCTTCCTGACAAATAATGAAGCCGCTTGTTTGGCTGAGAGACTTTAAATCAGGTGGATCCATCGTTCAGTTTTCCTAAAGGACTTTGCTCCCAAGTGAATGCAGTGCTTTGCTTTTTCATTCCATAAAGAGAGAATAAAGCAATAAAACGCACTAGCACACGCCTACTGTGACAGTCCGTCCTACGGACCACAAACCAAGGCACCATAATATATATCCACGCCGCCATCCATTATCCTTCACATACGCCTCCATAAGTCTGCTGGACTGCTGGCTCTCAGGCCTATTCATCATCCCTGCCGGGGCCATCACAAGTGCGACACAGCGCTGATGAACAGCCACCAATCAGTGATCCATCTTCTCAGACCATATTCTAGGAGGTGCCATGCAGAAACAGCTGTCTTTATATCAATATCAATCCATGGCTTGGAGACACTCTTCTATGCGTTTTATCCTGAAGATCCAGGGAACGTTCTTTAAATGCTGCAGACCTGGGTATACTCATGGCTAACTGAGATCTTTCCTGGGTTCATGTTACAGTACATTAAATTTACTTCGCAGACGCTTTTATCCAAAGCGACACACTTTTTTAATGATAGCAAGGCCAGCCAGTCACTGGAGGGGCCAGGTGGTGAAATCGCTCTGTTAGCTTTGGGATTTGAACCGGTGACCTTCTGATGCCAGGCACAGCCTGCTAAGTCGCTGAACCCCACACCATTCCCCCCGCATATACGGCATATAGAAGGGAAACTGCAACCCACGCAGGTCATAAATTCAGCTGACAGACCCTGTCTAATATACTACATATCTGCCATCCAATACCACAGTCTTAAGTAACAGTAAATAAGAGCTTTACTCAGATATAACACTACATGTTACATGCCATAAAAGTCAGGGAATATGACACCTGCTGCATCAAAGATGGATACGCAGCTCGAACTTCGCATCATCGTGAGGGATGCATCCTCGTAGACGCTGGAAAACAGCGATGCTTACTTAAACTCTCCTGCCACCATGACAGAGATCCTCACATGACTCCTAGGCAGAAGTACAACCAGCCATAAGAGGAAATCCTATAACCTTTTAGGTACAAATCAGTTGTACAATTTACTGGCACATTAAACATTTGGTTAGACTTGTACACAGATACTTAAATAATGATGCTGGTGCCCCTTCTTGACTGGAGTCCCCTTTTATAATCTGAAGACTACAGGGGCCCGAAGGAAGGTACGAGTACGTGGTTCTAGGTAATGCGAGACCATTTCCTCTGTTCTACAAGAGGCTGCAGGGAACAAAATGGGCTTCAAATAATCAGATCTGGTTTATTTTAGAGCCACGACAATGATACCAGAAAAAATAACCGTATTAAGAAAGTGACCGGAACTGTGCGTGGACTGAAGAAAACCACACACATTTACCCAAAGGCCCCACACCCGAGCACTTAAGAGTTCAGCTCACTTTGAGACCCGGAACTTCAGCTGTGGCTCGCGCAACCTATGATTTAGGGCAGGAATGTGAAGTCCATAAAATTGCACCCTCAACGTCCAGGCGCTGCTGATACGATGAAGGTCATCATGATGCAATCAACACGGAGGAGAGAGATTGCACACTTTCTGGGCAATCAAATGCCTCCACAGAGAAGATGATCATTTCCAGGAGCAGGTAAGACTCAAATCAGAAGCCCGGCCCTATTTGGATCTACTGGGCAGGTTACCTGTCATCCTCCATTTGTGGGAAATTCTCTCATCAACACTGAGTGTTGAGACACCAAGACAGAAATAAACCTCAGAAGAACCTAATTCCTGTCCCTTTACGCGTCTTGGTTTAGGACAGTGTTTCCTAGTCCGGTCCTCGGGAACCCAGAGTCAGTCCATGTTCTGCTCCCTCCGAGCTTCCTGCCAGACTGTCCACATTTATGCAGAAACGTGGACTTTCTGTGGGTCACCAAGGATCGCATTTGGAAACACTGGTTTAGGACCCAGAGAGCAAGCAGGCGCTGCAGGAGCCTGAGTGGTTTGTGGTGTCACTGGCTGTGTTTCAGGGCCATGCTCCAAATTCAGGAGTATCTTCACAGAACCTGAGATGATCTAACAAACAAAGCTATAATTAAATTAAAATCTAGGCGAAAATCTGCTGCAGCTGGCGATTTCACGGGGTGGGAGGAATGGCTCTAGCTGTAGGCAGAACAGGCTGACACCAAAGATCTGTGAAATACCTGCGTTGCGGAGGAAGTGAAATGATGATCAGTTTTATTGGTTGGTG
>JABFEA020000029.1:13426043-13449514 GCA_019775915.2 Cyphomyrus plagiostoma | reverse complement strand
CTGAGTACAGCCTCCCACGAAGCGCAATGCGGTAAGATTCTTATCAGCTTTTAGCTATCGTATAGTTATTAGCCTGTATAGGAAAAGTGTCTAAATACAGCATAACTTGTTGTACCTTAAACGCTTCCTATTGCAGGGTTTGTCAACTTTGGTCAACTGGCTGGCCTGAGATTATCAGTTCTAGACGAGTTTGCATACAGTTTTATTACCTTGTAAATAGTCCGTACGGTTTGCAAACTACCCAAACGCTTTTTCTGTAGCCAATTTTAGGTTTATAACGGAATAGGTTTATAACTCTCGTGTGAGAGTCTGAAAGCGTGAGTGTCAGGCTTGATGCATGAGAACTGGGAACCCTGGTATTATCATAGACCTGAGACCCTCTTCCCTTCAATGGCATAGTGGGAAAATCCCAGTCATTTTAAGAAGTGAATCATTCCGCCCTCGGTGTCTGCCCACTTCACAACGGAATTGAACCTTCTTCTGCCTTATGGGTCTGCTTTGGTGAAACCAAAATAAAATAAAAAAATAAAAGAAAGCATACGGAATAGGGAGGTTAGCAGGTGGATAATGAAAGTGTTTAGTAAAGCGTTAACTTTACTTACAGTCATGCGCCAGAGACACATGGCGGAGATGTGCTAACGGCACAACAGGGAGACACGCCAGATGAAGACTGGGAAACATTACCTCCGGGTGACCATCAAAAACCTCTATACAAGGCATAAATGTTATCAATATCTAACAGCTTTTTATTATTTCAAAATTTGAAATCCACATATATTCACTGATCAGTTGAAGCAACATTCTGTTTATGAAATGTTTATCGTCGGTTCTCTACGTTAGACAAAAGTAATAGTAAAGAAGGCAGATTAAGTACGATTATAAGACCATAATAAGCAGAGATAAACGTTGCCTTACTTTTCACACAGCCAAATCCATAGTGCTTACTGAGGACGGCGACACGCGTTTGCCGGCAGACTGCACCAGCAGCGATTTGCCTGGCCCAACACCGCCCACTCGTGGCGCTAAGGCTTCCCTGCACCATGTAACCGTATCTGGCTCAGCAGCCACGCTCACTCCATGGATGAGTGTGCGGTCAGAGTGTCTTTACCAGCTGTCAGACAGAAACCTTTTAGTTTAGTCTTGTTTAACACAAACTCTTACTGGTTATATCTGCACGCTGGTAATATATTCATAGATATTTTAAGAGATTGGTGATTACTAAGGGGGACACCACTTTATGTCATATTATTTTGGGAAACACTGGAACTTGCTAAGTGTAAGGAAGACGTAACTGGAATGTTTATTTTTTTGGAAAATGTAAAGATCATTTACAGTATTTCAAAACTGATTTAAAAACTAAATTTTTACATACAGAATGAGAACAGGACATCTTTAAAACAATGATGCAAAAAATGTACAGGCATTCTGTAAAAGTATAAGCAACATGAACAAAATTAAAATATATGGTTGAAGGTACAGTAAAATGATATGTTGTGCATCCAAGCAGTCCACAGGAACTGTTAGGAGATGAGTTTCTGTGACAAAGCCAGGTTACGCTTATCAACATACTCAGCTGTACAAAGCCAGCTGCACAGATACAGCCACCGAGAGGTTAACTAGCGTGCACGGGATCCAAGAAGAATATTGCAGAGCACGGGAGTGATGGCATGTTAATGTGGAAATAAAGAAACATCTGCAAAGGTCAATAACCATCTCGGTTGTGAAGATGAGCCAGAAAACAGCAAATTCATGGCGGATTTTCAGCTGTACATCTTATTGTATCTGAAATCAATCAGGCGACTGAAGCGTGGCGTGAGATGTCAGGGCGGGAGACGGCAATGCAGCTTTACAGCAGCAGGTCACATGACCCCCCCACCCCTTCCCCTCAGATATCGGCTCCTTTGTTACTTTGAAAGGGGCGTATCCACAGGCGAGGAGTGGGGGTTAGGGTTCTCGGAAAAATCGATACATGTTAATGAAACCAAGACAATGAGAAATAAATGACCAATCAGACAGGAAAACATCATACCTTTATACCGCTCAAAACCTAAACAGGTGAACACAACATCCCTTCATAAGTACTGATGTTTAGGACTAACCCCAACAGGCAAAAATTAGCACCATACACATTTAGTACATAGACACAGAAACAAACTGCTAGGATAAAAAGGATGAATAAAGCACTATAATTAAATACAGCGTAATTAAATAGCCATGCCATACAGAAAAAAAATATTATAGTGGGGGGGGGTCTTTATAGTACAGTTTTCTCATGAAGAGCAGCTAAGCAAACCGGGAACACAGCCGGTGACATCATCATCATGTGACCAATGTGGCCAGTAGAAAAACATGCTATACGAAGCTGTTTAACAATGAGCCGGCTGGGTGAGGGACGTGACAAACAAAGTTAGTATGATGGACTGGAGCATGAATGAATGGGAGGTTCGGCTACTGTTGATGAGGTAGAAGGGCCCCCCAGAGCTGGAGTTGGACGAGGGTGTACCTTCGCATCCTCTCTCGATCTGCCCGCTGCGGAACAGCGCGTCATTGATCAGGTCTGGCAGCCGGCCGTTCAGGTCCACGGAGGCCAGACAGCCCTGGAAGCCTTCCCGGGAAGCCACCAACTTGGGCAGGTTGCTATACATGCCGGGTCCAAGGCCAGCAATGTACAAGTCTCCTGGAAGAGCGGGGGGATGAACGTGCACCCGTGAGACCTCTAAGAAATATCATGGGTAATCAACAGAGCAGTCAGGAATTCTTATAGGGAAGAGTAAAAATTACATGTATCTGGAAATTCTGAGTCAGCCCGCAGAGCGAATCCCTTATTACAACATGGCTGTCGCTTTTCATTACATAAGACAGGATTCTGCCAAGCGAGACAGAAGGTAGACACCCGGCACCTGGACTTACCTTTCAGATCGAGGTTTTTGGCACCGTTGACCACCTGACTCACTGCCTTGGCATCCACCTTCAGCGTGTGTATGTTGTTGTTGTCCCTGGTGATGACGACGTTGTGCCACTGGTTGTCATGGAGAGCCCTGTCGCTGCTTCCCTTGATGATGTTGGGCCCATTGCCTAGGTCGAACACGTAATGGATGTACCTGTGGGGCGGCAGAACGGTTGTGACTCCCGCTCGCTGCGTTAATGGCTTCAACCGAGAGCTCTCCTTTGTCCGTCCCCACAGCCGACATGTAGGCATTAGTGGGCAGTGTGTGTGTCACCTAACTGTGACAAAAAAAAAGACAACTCCGCAGCAGCAATTGTGCACAGACAGTCAGCTCCCCTCAGCCTCTCAGGGGTCATTCCGTGAACAAGCAGCACTACTGCAGCACAAATCAAAGTAAATTGTTCTCCTTCACCGAAACAATGCGTCTTTCCAGTTAAAAGCCTTAATTTCCACGAAACAGAACAAAACACTGGTAAACTGCCAAATCGGGTATAATAACAGTTTCAGCTCTCTGTTAGTGATGAAACAGACCCAGCACATGAGCGGACGTACGACTCCAGGGTTCGCTTACCCCTTAACCAGCTCTACGGCGATGAAGTCGTTGCCGTCCCCGCTGTTAAAGAGGATGAAGCCATCTGGGGAGGTAGTTTTGAACTGGAAGAAGAGGTGCATGGAGGTATAGGCCTGTAGCGTGGCCAGACTTAGGTAGCTGCTCTTGGTCTTGAAGGTGACGGGGTCGGCGATGATGGAGCGCATGCCGAAGCGGGCGTTGAGCTCGCAGAAGTCGATGTCTCCGTTTTTGCAGAGGTCGATGTAGAGCATGCCGTTGAACCTGAGGCTCTGCAGGTGGCCGATGAAGCTGGACGGGATGACTGAGACGAAGCGGCGCTCGGTCATCACGCCTGTCTCGATGTTGTGGAACTCCAGCCGCGTGTGGTCCCCCGCCATCTGACCTGAGCCCAAGGGGAACAGGAAACTGCGCTGTGATATTCGCACAGAGCAAAGGTCGCCTGCTCGGCACCTGAGGAGAGGGAAGCTGCAGCAGAAAACGAAGCTAAACCTGCTCTGCAGCCATAATCACCGAAGACATTTTCTTACCGTAACACACCAACATTTGCATCACTATAAATTTTCATCACACTAATAATGACTTTCGCAGTACAGAGCAATGCTACCCTTCCGCTTATTTAACCCAACGGTGTGGTCTGGGTGTTTAAAAACAGGGGAAGTACCTTCTGCCATGTCATCATCAACTGTCAGTCTGTAGCTTTTACCCCTCCGGACCACCCGGACCGTGTGCCACTCATTATCATTGAGTTTTTGTCCAGCATACAAGGTCTCCGGGCCTTTGCCTGAGGATGATGGTTGGTAACAAAGTTAATTTCCTACCACTGTTTAAACCAAACCTTTGCTTCTCTTTTCTAAGTGGGGAGCTTCAAATTCCATTCAAGTAATTTATCATGTCTAAAAATGCATTAAGCTTTCCCTGTGATGTCTGAATGCTTTTATTTTAAACTACAAATCCAATTTATCTCACCCATTCTTTTAAAACAAAGGTTTGGTTACATAAGAAAAAACTAAATATATGAAGTACACCATCAGTTTGCAAACAAATGGGCTATATTAATCTTTTTCAAAATATAAAAATGCATATGTAACAAAATACTGCGTATTTCATACATTTTTTTCCCCGGGCTATTATATTTTTAGTAAAATTTGCAGTATAGAATACTGCTATCAATCAAGCAAACAATCAGCTTTTACTCATAACAAGGTTTTGAAATGCCATCCAACATCAGCCTGCCTTCAGATGTTTCTGGAATACTGGAGGGTGCATAAGGCGATGCGTCCACAGTCAGGGAAGCTCTCGTCAGACTCAGAAAGTGAAGGACTCTACAAACCACAACGTACATGCGGGAATCCACAGACTGACTGGTCGTTACAGTCACTCATATTGTAGACGTGAGATATTAAATTGTGGCCAGTTTATTAACCTTGTTCCAACTGGTTTAATCGGAGTTCATTATGCCATGTGTCATAGCAAGGAGTGAAAATGGATCGAACATCAATGCAGTCGGTCAAATATGGAGTTGAATGCGTGCATAGCTGTAAGGGCGTGTCAGAACCAACACCGTAAGACTGGCTGAGGGTGAGCTGATGTGTGCATTATTGTACTCTCAGGCTCTGCACACTGGCAGTCCTCAGTGTTATAATGTAAAAAGTGATTGATTTTGCGCTGTGACACCCCATTAACACTCCATTAACTCAAAGCCGCGCTTCAGTCCGCCGCCTCAAACTGGAAAATCTCACAATAAAAGGAAACGTGGAGAAAGAGTGCATTTAAAATGGTTGTCAGTGTGGTGCCTTTGGATGCGGTAGAGTGCTATTAACACAAGCGTGCGTCTGCCGCGGAACAGCACAGCGTGCTCGGAAAGGCAATCGCGCAACGTGTGGCAGTATGCAGAACCGACTGCTGCAAGTTACCTCTCCGCATTGTGTGCAAGCTAATCAAACATCTCAGCTGAGCATTCAGGAAGCTGATTATAATTGAAACTGTGGAGCCAGCTAAGCTCCGTGGAGCTGGCGGGAACGAGTGCCTCGGGCCGAGGACCAGACACGCGCATTCACATCCCGTACATTAACTCAATGCACACAAACAGCCCACCGTCCTACATCATTAAGGCGGCTCCTGTCTCGGAAAGCGCCATCTGGGAGAAATTCACTCACTCATCCTCTCTGTCTGCATTCTGCTCTTTGACTGATAACTGCTGTCTCTCATGGGTACCAAACAGAAGAACAAAAGCGGGTAGCGCGCTCGGAGATGATAAGAATCTGGCCTGCTAGGTGTACGTCCTGAAGAGCTACAAGTCCTTCATGAGCGACGTACCACCAGGAATCTATGACGACCGAAGTACATCTCATTACTTAGTCTTTTCCACAAATCTGATGTAATTACTGGAAGGTAACAGGACATAGAGTCAATTCTGGTCAGACATTTAATATGAAAGAACACCATTTATTTCCTGTTTCCTCCCTACTTTCATCAGCTCTCACACATAGGTACATGCTTTGTGTGCACTGGGAACACACTGCATCATCAACACTGTATAATTGTGTTGTTAAAGGCACAGCTGTTTTTACTTTAGTTCCAAATTCCATCATGATAAGTAAATCCAGAGCTTTCTAGTGAGTTTCTCTTTACCAATTACCTGGCGTTTTAGAAAGATTTATTGGGAAAATACAGAAGTCATTCATCACTTTGACCACATAACACCACGCTGAGCGGTCCCTCAATATCGGTAGGATGCAGTTTTCAAACTTTCTCCCACATAATTCTAAGAGTCTCAGTGTAGAGTAAAAGCAAAATCTGAATGCAGGAGCCTTCAGTGTAGGAAGACAAATACTTGATTGGAAAGTATCATAACTAACCCAAAGCCTAACTACCTGAGAACATTTAAGCAAGAGTCTAGGATGAAATGCAGGTGAGTGAAATAAACATCACGCTTACAGGTCATGCTCACGCTACACACTATAAATGAGGCCAGACTCAATTTGAGTAACTGAGCCATTGGCAATGAATCACTCCATGCTAAAATGACAGACAACTGCAATAACAACATTGCATCATTGCAAAGATGCTTAAATTTTCATTCTTTCCCTTTCAGTGTGAGTGTAACACCTACAGTATACAGCCTACCGTGGCATAATTTGTGTGTGTCGATCCATCTATAATTGCCAAAGATCACTCACATTTGCTGAAGTCTTGTGCACGTTTCACACATCAACGACATCTTCTGAAGATATCACCTTTTACCGGCCATACTTCTGTCTACTGAAACTGCAGGTCCTAATAATAAAGCTAATTAATTAAAAGAAATTACAGGGTAAGTATAGAAAATGTGCTTACCTCCTCAAGACTGAAAAAAGATGACATAACATTCCTACAACAAATGTATGTTTTTCGCAAGATATTTTAACTCCGTTGATGTAACGCCGTTTCATGGAGTCAATCGTGCGGCTGAGGCTTTCAAAGACCTACTTATGAGTAAAAGCAGTTAATGCTTGTTGAAAATACATCAGAATGCTTAAATAGACAGGGAGAAACCATGTGGTATCATTTAGCTGGAAGGTAAAGGTATGTACCAGTGCTTGCAAAGACCATCTCCAATGCAAACAGAGTCCAGCACAGAAACGTTGATCACCCGATATTTTTACTGATGGCGCTAAGCCGCCTGTTCTTATTGGTAGGAATCCTGTTTACTTTCAACTCATTGTGGTTCTGTAAAACATGCTCTGTGTGCATATAGAGCGAACTTTATTTGGCTTCAACGTCTCATGAGTGGTGACTCAATAATGCAGCAGGCGTCCCTCAAGGGGCACAGCAGTACTGGGCTCAACCCCGACACCTCGAGCTAAAGCCTCACACAGGAACCCTGCCTGCACGGCCATCTTCCCAAAACTGGGTCTCCACTCTTGACTTTAATTGGCCGGGCTCTCAATCACAGACTACGTTACGGATTTACGTTTGATTATTGAGTCACCATCATTCCTCATTTTTATTTAGGACTTGTTAACTCTCATACATGATAAATCTGAGCCTGTTAACACTCGTGCACACGCACACAAGCGCGCGCACACACAAACACACACACACACACACACACGCGCACGCACACACGCGCACGCACACACACGCGCGCGCACACACACACACACACACACACAAACACACACAACGCTCTCAACACAGAAATAGGGCAGTACGCCAAACATTCTGCTAGATTCATTATTTAAGAACAAAATGAAACTTGAGTATTAACTTACTGGAGTTACAGTTTATCCTGATACAGTCTAGATGGGGAAGAATAAATGAAAGATGAAATCGCATCCTTCAAGGTTACAGCTGCAGACATCCAATAACAAGAACTCCACCCTTCCGGGGACGGCCACATGCATCAGAGCGACCATCTTATGTTCATAGCCATCCATTGGTGTTCAGATCGATGTTCAATGTGAGACACAGACATGCCGTGTACTATAGTCAATGACCTGGCGTAGCGTGAACACAATACTACATGAGCTTTTTTTGTGAAGAAAGAGAAAGAATGTATTCTGTATAATTATAAAATGGCCGCTCATAGTTAACCAAGTGCATGGAAACTCCAACCCAGAGAATGGTGGTAGAAAGCTCAATTAGGGCTTGGCGACACAGCCCAGACTCAGGCCCCGAAGGGCACACAGCAGCTTGTTGGCTAAGCAGGACACCAAAGGTTTATGTCTGACATTTAGCAAGAAGCTGCTGCCAACCACTTCTGCTGAAGCCATGAGTCTTATAAGAATGCGAGACAGACTACTGATCTCTAGTTCAGTGGTGTGTTTAAATGGCCACGACCTACTGGCTGGGCAGAACCCAGCAAGAGGGGAATTGACGTGAGGCCATGGGAGCGTCACTCTGTGGGCTCGGTCTGGGTCGGATCCATGCGGCTCGGTTCCTCATGTGTCGTCAACCGCAACAGAAAAGTGGGAGCAAACAGCCTCGATCCAGTCAGCACCAGCACCGTGCAGTGGCCACTGGACCCTCCAGGAGGCGCCGTGTGTGTGAATATCACAAAAAGGCAGTTTTAAGGCGCCGTGTGTGTGCGTGTGAATATCACAAAAAGGCAGTTTAAGGAGCTGTTTCAGACGGAACCGAAAGTGGCAGCATGGCTGCCGGTGACTTCCTGTAGTGTACCGAGATGTTTAACATACTGGCACCCACAGCAAAGCAGTGCAGAAAATTAAAGGTGTCTTTTTAACGTGTGTCTGAGAGGTGTTCAGGTAAGTGTCATACGGTAATTTGAAAATAAATGGTTCATTTTAAAATATATAACAAATTTCTGAAAAGAGCTCTTTGCCTTCTATAAGAGTATATATTATTTATAGAAACTCTCTAGACACATTGTGTGCAAATATGTGGGCCCTGTTATGTGAGTTCGTACAAATCCATTCAGAATTTATTTGTGATTACTGAGTGGACAGAAGTATGTGTGTATTCATGCAGAGATGTATGTCGTCTCGCTTGTGTGTTATGGAATGATCCTCTTGTGCACGTTGTCATGGACAGTGTGCATGTTGTCATAGCGAGACACTTGTGTATGTGTTGTCACAGAGTAACCCACGTGTGTGACAGATGCGCTGTTACGGAGAGACACTTGTACGTGTGTTGTCAAGGACAGGTGTGTGTGCATGTTGTCATGGAGAGACCAGTGTGTCTGTTGTCATGGAGAGACCCGCGTGTGTGTTGTTATGGAGAGACCCACATGTGTGCGTGTTGTCATGGAGAGACCAGCGTGTGTGTGTTGTCATGGAGAGACCCGCGTGTGTGTGTTGTCATGGAGAGACCCACGTGTGTGTTGTCATGGAGAGACCTGTGTGTGTTGTCATGGAGAGACCCACGTGTGTGTTGTTATGGAGAGACCTGCCTGTGTGTGTTGTCATGGAGAGACCCGCCTGTGTGTGTTGTCATGGAGAGACCCGCGTGTGTGTTGTCATTGAGAGACCCGCGTGTGTGTGTTGTCATGGAGAGAGCCGCGTGTGTGTGTGTTGTCATGGAGAGACCCGCGTGTGTGTGTGTTGTCATGGAGAGACCCGCGTGTGTGTGTTGTCATGGAGAGACCTGTGTGTGTGCTGTCATGGAGAGACCCTTGTGTGCCGCCAGCTGCAGGTGAAGCTGAGAGCTGTGTTCTCGGGCTGTTTGCCATCCGGGCCGCAGGCTTGGGGCCTTTGAAGGGGTGAATACCATCTTTTGACAGCATGGAAATGTCATCTAGAGCTAGGAATGGGACAGGGAGATGTGTATCCAGAACAGTACAGCAGCGATCAAAACAACCAGAAAACAACAAAAGAAATCAGCTTGTACGGACTGAGCTAGACAATGGGAAAAGGAAAGAGAGAGGTAAACATTCAGAAAGTCACAGCACTGTGCAGCAGTAAAACAGTCCTCTGATAAGGTTCAAGGCTGGCTCTTTATGAAGATCATGCCCTGTTCCGGACTATGGCTGTTAAACTGAAACATACTTTATCCTGTTACTGGTACTGTGACTGTCTCGTATCATTTACAAAATATGAAGATGGATCTATCTATCCAAAAGATGGCCCAAACAATACATTTTTCAAGGCCAGTACAGGTAGCAATAAACAATATTAAAAAGACAAAATATACAGTTACTGTGTATTGATTATTCAGTTAAAGAAAAAATTGCCATATTTTGCTCACAAACGCCCATGCAGTTAGAATGAATACGTGTGACTGAGAGAAGGCACAGTGTCTCTGCTGAAATGAAAGGAGAAGGCGGAGCAAGAGATGGTAATGGGGGCTGCTGGGGGGGTGGGTGCCGCGGGCTTCCCGTGGGGGGAGGCGGCGGGGGAGGTCGGCTGGCATACGATACCTAGGTTGACCGTCAGCTTGACACGGCCACCATCCAGCTCCAGCCGGAGAGTGTCGGCGGAGTCACGTGACGTGGTGGCCATGAGCAGGCCGTAGGCGCGTTGCGACATGAAGCGGAGAGACACGTCCTCCGCCTCTGTGTGCATCACCATGGGCATGACCACCTTCATGTACATGCTGCCGTCATAGCTCAGGATGGAAGCTTCTGGAAGGTGGAAAGTGGGGCGTCACATACACAATGACATTTCAGGGACAGCTTAACTTCTGTTTTACTCCCAGATCAGGGCCTTGATCGAAAAGGCCAGCCCATAATAATCACCAATGCAGCTTCTAATCTGCCTATTTATTAACGCAGTGCCACTACCACAAAACCTGCTGTCACGTTGGAAAAACATATTTTTCATTTGTTTAGTGTAAAACTGTTAATAATTTCTAAACAAACTGGGATCCAGAGAGCCATGCAGAGCTGTCCTCGTGCTGTTACCCCGTCTGTCAGAGGAACCCATCAACTATAAATACTCTCCAGCATCACAGAAAACAGCCATGACTCATTCTGAGCAAATCTGTTGCTTAGGCATGTGTTTTTCACTGATAGGCATATCCATCACCAAAGATAACTCACATCCTTTTATTTAGTATTCTTTCACAATCATTAAAACGTAAGAAAAATGGAACGGTGTTCATTCTGACCTTCTCCAAATGATATAAAGCAGTCCCAATCCGGTCCTCGAGGACCCACAGACTCTCCCAGGTAGCAAAAATGTGGAGTGTCTGGCAGGGAGCTCAGAAGGAGCAAAAACATGGACTGACTGTGGGTCCCTAAGGACCAGATTTGGAAACACTGGTATAAAGGCTTGTATACTTGAATGGATATCTGATGTGGGGGTGCAAAACAGATGAGACCTCAGGAAGGGCTGCTGGACTTGTGCTAAGATCTACTGGTCATCTGGCAAGGATTCATGTTCTCTGTATCAAGATGCACAATGTCCAGTTCAGGCTTTCTGATCACCCTGTAAATCAGGAAGATGCTCTGGCGAAATCCCATCCAAACACGACCTTCCCCGGCAACAGTCCTACCGACAAGGCCTTAGTGTGAGATCCCCATATAAAATGGCCTCTCTACAGAGGAGCGAGCTCTCCCATTGGCCATTTATCCTATGCCCCTCCCACTGGCCATTTGGGATTGGTCTCTCCCATTAGCCATTCAAGGCGGGTCACACAGACTGTATCACTCCTTCCCTACCCCACCAATGAATGCATCCAATCAGTCCTTTTCATACAAATGTGAACTGTTTAATTATCCCATTGAGCTCAGCAGACATTACAAACAGGCCAAAAAGAATGTGTTTATTTTATACATAGGCGGCAGATAATAGCAGCTGTGAACCGGAAAGTGAATGAATGCGGCGAATCGACGCTGCTCCTAACGTTGAGTGTCATCCAGGCAGCTGAAATGTTCATTTAGTTAACCCAGCTGTGCAGCCTGCGGCTGAGGCCCGCAGTCCATGCTAGAGCTGAAAGAAACTGTACGATTACACACAGATCAATATGTCGTTATGCACCATTAGCTGTTCTTCAGCCCAGGCGGGGCCCCTGCCAGCGCGGCGGCCAGCTGCTGCTGTCGCATCCGGGATCACGGAGGGCGGGATCTCCCACCCCCCACCACCCCCCTCCGTGCCACCACCTCACATCGACATGCTGCAACACCTCCTGTCCCTGCATGGCACTCGAAATCCGCATCAACCGCAAACAAGTCCCAAGCATATAGAACCTAGTTACCAGATTTCATCGCATGCTTTGGAATTAGCCTGTGTGGGACATTCTGATCCTAAGTATCCCAAGGCTCATGTCTGACTGGCACTCCACAGAAGGATCCCAATCAGCTGAAACAGAGGCTTTAAGAGAAACGAATGAACACTATGTGAAATAAGCTTTTGGACTGATATGCTCTTCTGGGTCACTGTGACTAAGAATACTGCTGTGTGCTGCGCACTGCTCCCCTGGTCCCTATTTCTTCCAAGCCCGTGCTCCCCATCCTCATAACACGCCAAACATCTGTCACCAGGCAGGCAGCAGCTCCAGCCCTTCCATGCTCAGCTCCAGGCTAAACCCCCATAGTTCAGTATGGCATTAAATAAGAAGTTCGAAGCTGAAAACAATTTTACTGGCAAAACAGCGGTCCGTTTACATGTTACTATTACATTGTACAGTTAGCATCCAAACAGATTTACAAAACAGAATTATTTAAATTGTGATTCCGTTTACTGCAAGGGATATCGCACTTATAATACAACACCATGCTGAATATAATGTACAGTAGTATGAAAAGCCCTTTGACCTACAAATGTCCTTCCTATGCATACATTCTGGTGCTGTTCTTACAAAAAATATCTACATGCTGCCACAAGGTGGAAGCAGAGGCCACAGAAACCTTTACACCAAACAGACCATGACATTTATATCGTTAAATTGGACAAAATAAAATGCGTTGAGAGCAAATGCACCTTTGACTTATTGAAAATGTGCTTTGGAAACATGGAAGTTAATCCAACTGTTAAAGGAATCTAGTGATTCCACAGCTATTAAGCTAAACAGATTTACTGACTAACCCAGAGGGATGAACCCCCGGGCCACTGGGCGAACAATGGGCACAGACCAGCCTAGAGGGATAGACCCCAAAGCCACTTGGTCAAAGAAGGATACAGACCAGCCTAGAGGGAGAGACCCTCAGGCCATTGGGCTAATGAAGGGTACAGACCAGCATAGGTGGAGAGACCCCCAAGCCACTGGGCTGATGGAAGATACAGACCAGCCTAGACGGAGAAACCTCCACGCTATTGGGTTAATAAAGGATACTTACCAGGGTAGAGGTAGAGACTCCCAGGCCATTGGGCTAATGAAGGACACTGACCAGGTTAGAGGGAGAGACCCCCAGGCCATTGGGCTAATGAAGGACACTGACTAGGTTAGAGGGAGAGACCCTCAGGCCATTGGGCTAATGAAGGACACTGACCAGGTTAGAGGGAGAGACCCTCAGGCCATTGGGCTAATGAAGGACACTGACCAGGTTAGAGGGAGAGACCCCCAGGCCATTGGGCTAATGAAGGATACTGACCAGCCCCGAGGAATTAAATCTAAAGAAATCATGCCAAGGACCGTTACTACACACTACAGAAAGAATCACCCCCCAGCCTTTAAGCTAAGGAAGGCTTCCAGTCATTCCAGGGGGTCTAACCCCACAGGCATGAGACTAAGGAAGGTCAGTACCCACCGTGGGGGCAATAACCCCACAATCATTAAGGTACTGACAGCCTTCTTGGCAGAGTGAAACAAGCTGGCGAGACACTGTGTAACCTACACACAATAACAACAAAGGCAGGATTAGCAGCTCCGTAATAATGTCTCCACTACAGAACATAAATGGGCAACCAAGACTTTCATCAGTAACAAAGGGCCCGGTCCTGAAAACAAACCGCAGAGGGGCCTCAGCAGGCACTGGCCTCCTCTTTCATGTCACATTGGAAGGGGAGGAGAAGGCAGTGGCTTCGGCCAGCACCTTGAAATGTAGCTTGGACACCCATGGGGAAAGCTGGAGGCTGCTGTCGCTGCATAGGCTACAAGGAACCATGGGAGGAGTTTGGGGGGGGGGGGGCAGTACCCCCTAATCTATGCCAGTCAGAAAAAGAAATTTCTTATGCATTAGGTAAGTTGTGTTTTAAGTGCTTTAACTTGCTAGCTAACCGCCATTATGCAAAGATTTTGCAGTTGCTTGTTTTGCTTAGTTGTTTGAATGTAGTTGTTTACCGTCTAGGCTCAGCAAATCAATGGTGCTGTGAGGTTATAACTGTGTTCTATACTGGCACTTTGCACCTTTACATAAATGGTTGGTTGCTACCCTGTAGGTGAGGGCACCTAGCTGTTTTTACAGTGAGAGCTACCGAATCACGTCAGTACATTTTGCTGCCAAGCACAGGTATATTTTGCTATTTTGCCGAGGGTAATTGACCAGTTGGTCACCAATGAAATAAAGCACTACCCATCATCTCCTGAGTGACCTGGAAAAGTGTTGCCTTGAGCAGCTCTGCTTTAGGTAGAAAAAATAACAGGTTACACGTGCATGAGATACGTGTGTAGGCTAAGCAAGATGCGTTTTTTTTGTGCAAAGTGCAAACGTCAAACGGCGTCCATGCCACAAACACATTGTGTGCTGGGGTAGAAGGTTACAGGGCCATGATCAGTGTGAATATTCACCAGAATCAGACAGTCTCTGTAAGACTATCGGGGCAGAGACTCTAGCTCTGGTCTCCAGGGGTATCTGTGCGAATCACAGTGTCACCCTGGATCTTCATTCTTCCTCAGTAGTGATCTCAAAGTAGGGGGGGGGGGGTTTGGGCTCTCCATGTGACCGATTCCCCAGCCTGCCCATCACAGTTTACACATACACACACTCAAAGGAGCAGCCACACAAATCAGGCCCAAGAAAGCCAAAATTGCCCGAGAAGAACATGCGTTGCATTTTGAAAATGGTTTTCATTTTTGGTATGTAATTAATAGTGTAGACACAAGACACTAAGAAATAACAGCTTTGGCTCTCTGCTCATCAGTTACTGTTCCAGAAAGGTCTTTCACAGCAAGGACAACCATCACCCACATACAATACTCTAAAAAATTCATTTTTTTATGAATAAATTTTTTCTCTCAAAATATATCTGATGTTCTTTGCCTGCTAGTTAAGTGACAGGTGAATCAGAGCTCAGCCCAAATGAATGCTGGATAGCTTTAGTCTTTATCCAAATCCCTGTGTTTAGCAGCTCTTCAAAACGTCATTCAGCAAAACATCTCAAAAAAGACTGACTGCCAAGTTCCTGCTCTCTGGCGTACGGTTAAGAAAAAGCCAGATTATATAAACTATATCACTGATGCTCCAGACAACAGATTACATTTGACAGATTAAATCTTACTTTGTTTGATATGTTAAACACTGCTGGGATCATTTGCAATATGCATTAATTAGCTTTTACATTTTCTTGAGATCAATCGGTCTTACATAATTTTAAACAAGCTTGAATATCAATAATTTGCATGCCTGAGGAACCCATTTAGCTTCACGAACGAGAGGCGAGAGTGAATGTCAGCAGGATGAGCTCTGTGAATGATGCTGCTCAGATATGCAATATTCAGGCATAATGTGCAATCATTTCCCGCATCAAAACCGGGGCCACCACCACCATAAGCATACTGTACCAACAAGAGATGTGAAATGGGAATGAGACCAAGCGAGTCCGTAACCCAGTAACACCACACAGCGTGTGATTGCAAAGCAAGCAAACTGTTTTCATCGCAGTGTTGGCATCTGCTACTGTCCAAATTTAGCACTCTGACCCATCAGCTTAGAACAGTGTTTCCCAATCCGGTCCTGGGTACCCACAGTCAGTCCATATTTTTGCTCCCTCCTGGCTCCCTTCCAGGAGCCTATCAGGAGCTGGGGGGGGACCAAAAACAGTGACTGTCTGGCAGGGAGCTTGGAGGGAGCAAAAACATGGACTGTCTGTGGGTCCCTGACGACTGGACTGGGAAACACTGACTTATAAGAAAAAGGAAACATTCTGCGTATCCCTGGAAACAGAGGCTTTGCCAGCTGGGAGTGCTGGGAAAAGCCTGTCAAATCCCTGTGTCAATGTGTCTACACAGATTGGAAGATCAGAACCTAAAAATCACTGTGGCTACAGCAAGACCACTAAAGGGCCTTTCTCCAGGATGGCGAGGTCACACATACCAGCATCCCCACCCACTGCACGGTTGGCAGATTTACATACTGACATGAGAGGGCCATCGAGCAATGAAAGAGGGATCTGCTGAGGCCTCTTCATCTTTCCCACGCCAGCCTGTCCTTGCCTGCACCTTAGCAGACCTACCGGTGGACACCTGCTTTCCCAATTAGCACTTTTCACCATTATTAGGCCACTTCACCATATCTGCTGTAAAAGGAGGTGGAGAATGAGCTAATTACACAGAAGAGGCACAGCCTGAAGTGATGGGCAGACACGAGGAACCCTGGACGTTCTCACCTCGTCTTTGGCACCACATCACTTGGAGAAGCTGCCATAGCAGAGTCTGAGAAAGACTGATGCTAGGGGCTTTGGAGCACCATTTGCTTATTGTTTTTTTTCTGTAAGGAAACCATGTCAATCAGCAGTCAAGAATGAGTGGCGCTATTTCACAGAGCCCCCCATGTGCCCAGGGCTGGCTGAGGTGACCATCACAGGGCTGGAAGTCCCACAGGAAGCCAAGTATGTCCTGCTCAGCCTACATGGATGGGCACCACACAGGGACAGACAGCCCAACCTCACTCATGACGGCCTCACACAGGGGAGGACGACCGAACTGCCTGTGGGAGGCTTTCACAGAGGGGCAGGCAGGCCAACCACACATGTGAGCCCCCACACAGGAATTATCCTACCCAGAATCCCTTGCTTTCAAATCTCAAACTTGTAAAAAAAAAAAAAAAAAACCAGAGGTAAATATTAGGAGTGGGAGCTCATTCCGCCACTCTGAAACTGCCAGTTTGGCTGTGTCTACAGAGATACATGGCGCTGATAACACAGGTTTTGTGTTATCATTGCCATATGACACACAGGTATCATCTTCGCCTGTGTTTAACGTGTTCGACAGTCTAAGAACCAGCCCCTCAAGGCAGCTGATCGTATACAGGACATGCCCTTATAATGACTAGAGCATTAGATCATATTGAGAACACAGCATATGATTCTGCTCTTATAAGAACTTCCCTGGGGAATGTGACAATCGAGGCCTTACAGGCATGCTGTGATTGCAGTGTCGGACTCTCACATCCAGTAATGGACTCAGATAACACTGCACTGGATGCCGCGATGACCCACAGCACTGGAGAAGCTGGTGCGGAGCCGACCAGCTCGCACGAGCAGCGAAACGCATCGGAGTACGTGTCGGGAAGCACAGGCCGAGCATCTGGGCGGGAGGAGCGCGTGAGGAGAGGGCAGGCTGGTTCGGCCAGATGTCAGGGCCGCCAGAGGAGAGGGCAGGCCGGTTCGGCCAGATGTCAGGGCCGCGTGATGGTAGCGCGAGCTCACCTGGCCTGGCGAGGATAACAGCAGCTCTGCGACTTACGATGCACATCTCTCAAAGCTAATCAGTTCTGCCATGTAGTGCCACCCGGTGAAAAATACTTCCAAGTGTCACATCTAAAAATATGCTCAGGATGCGCCTCCCTGCTGCGTTCAGATATCTCATCAGTCCCTCGCTTAGGCTGCGGAGCACAGAGCAGCGTGAGCTGAGACTTTCCTCATGCTGAACCTGCTGACCGTGGAGAAGCGCAGACGGCGAAGGAGCCCCGTCCTAGCAGAGACCCCAAGGCTTTGCTAATCTAGCTGGGGACTATTGCAATTATGCGGAAACTATTAAGAGGCATGGGTGGTAAGAGGGTTAGTACGTTTGTAAGGTATAAATAGCCGATTTGGACTTTGTCCAAACAAGCAAGGGCTAACGTGTCTCTTTGGAAGTAACAGAGCTGCCAACTTTGAACTACTGGGACATGTTGATAACCAGGACAATGTGATACTTACAGTAATTATATTTTTAAAGCAGTCATATAGCATCTGGATTTCGGGAACATCACAGTGAAGCCCTTCATTATGACAAGCAGTACAGCTGGCTCTGTGTTGCGGGCATGGGTCCATGGCCAGGGTTCCCCGGCTTTGCGTTCTTAGTGCGTGAAAGATGGCTACCTTCGGGTTACATATTACGGTGTATGGGAGATGAGGGACAGCTTCTGGGTTTAAGAGACTGCAAGATTTTATTTATCATTTGGCTGATGCTTTTATCCAAAGCAAAATATACATATTTATTTGTGTCCTTGTTTGTGTGTTTGTTTGTTTGTTTGTTTGTGTGTTTGTTTGTTGCAGGGGTCTCCATCTCTGGTCATGGAGAGCTACTAACTGGGGCCCAGTTTCCCGAAACTGTCCTAACGCTACGTCGTTTGTAAGTTCTGTCTTTTAACATAGAACTCACGAACGACGTAGCGTTAAGAAGGCTTTGAGAAACTCACCCCAGGAGGTTTTCTACCCTAGCTGGCTTCTGATGAGCCACACCTGTTCCTGTTATTTACTTGAGAGGAGGTGTGGCTCATCCGAAGCCAGGTAGGATAGATAACCTACTGGGCCGTAACCTGGTTTACTGGGAAAGCTGGGCCAGCTGATAACTGGGGGTTAAGGGCCTGACTCAAGGGCCCAATAGTGATCACAGGCAGATCGCCCCCAGGGCATTCTAAGGTAAAGCTCATATAATAAATAGTGGCTCCACAGTACGTAATCATTTGCCCCAGAGCATTATGGAACACAGATTTAAAGTCAATGCAAAAGTGATGACCACATATATCATTTCACATGTAGTATAATACTGTATATCAGGGGGTAAGAAATTTATTTCATAGGAAGGCTTGCCAATAAAACATTGCGTTCTTCCCTGTGTAATTACTGATATTGACATTACAGGGAAGTCAATACCTTGATAATGATACACCCATATGAACTCAGAGCCATCCAGACCATGGAGTGCCTTCACTGCCCAGTCTGTTTTGAGATGACTTTGGGGGAAGGGGAAGCCCCAGTTACCACACAAATCACAAAAGCCAAGATCTGCTGAGAAGGTCCACTGCAACAGTCTCTGGTGCAATAATAACAGTGTGCAGCACTGCAAAGCATTACTGGAATGACAGGTAATGTCAAGCCCTGCGCAGGACGAATGGACGTGATGGCAGGGAAGATGTGTGGCTTCCAAGCGGAATCCACACTATTGGACATTTGGATGATGGTGTGGGACTGAAACAGCCAGCCAGGGGGCGCTGGAGGGGCACCAATACCCCGGGAGATTCAACAGTTTATAGGGACCTGGTTGGTCGACTCTACTGAGGGCCCCCCCACCCGGAATTTGCAATTACACCCCCAATCACAGCATGTGTACAGAATGTCTATAAATCATCAGCAGCAGAGAACTAAACCCCTGCTGTGCCTGGAAACACAACCAACTCGCTGACCAGGTAGAAACCGCTAACTCAGCTAAGCCAAATGTTTTCCTGATTATAATTTGAGCAACCTGTACGATCCCAAGGAGTGCAGTGGTGAGCAAACAGCAGAGGGCGCCCCTGTGCGCGGTGGGCTGGTGCAAACTCACCTCTCTCGCAGGTTCGGGACCAGAAGCCGGTCCCTGTGCAGTCACAGATGAAGCGGTTCCATCCCTCCCGACACAAGCCGTTATTCTTGCAGGGGTGACTCTCGCACTGCTTCCCCGCCACCTTGCTGCAGGACGGCTTGATGCCGGCGCTGTTCTGAGCCTCGGCTATCTGCCGGATGTCCTTGCTGCGCCCGTCGATGAACAGGTCCCGGATGCAGCCCACGTAGCCGTAGTTGAGCATGGCCGTCCAGAGCTCGGTGGGCAGGATGAGGCCCGCCCGGTTCTCAGGGAGCCCGCCCAGATACATTTCCCCCTCCAGGTCCAAGATCTCGCTCTCCCCGCTGGCGGTGAAAGGCGTGCGGCGGCTGTTCACCGAGATGGTGCCTGCGGGGAGGAGAAGTGAGGAGATCACAGAGATGAGGCCCTCCAAGGATCACTGTTCCACCTGCTTGCTCGGGTGAGGCTAAACGGCTTTGATGTTGGGATAATTACAATGCTGTTTTTAAAAAATAAATAATGAATCGTGGTGTTTCACAGAAGCATGTTACGCTGCTCTGGGAGGCTGTTGGGTCTGCAGAGAGAAACAGTTTACGTGAAGGCAGTAATTTGTTATCTTTATAATGCAGCTCAGTATAAGATGAAAGAACGCTCTTAAACTCCCACAGCACCAGTCCTAGGTGTGGGAGCTAAGAGAACATGCAGACAAACCACAGAGAGCAGGAATGCTCTAACACAGGCCCTGTATTACCAGAGGGTTAATCAGAGAGAGCAGAATGGTGGTAACATAGGCCCTGTATCACCAGGGAGACTATCAGAGAGAGCAGGATCGCTCTAACACAGGCCCTGGAGACAATCAAAGTGAGGTATGTTTCCCAAAAGCTCCTCTTAGCAACTTACATAGTTGGAACCCTCCAGTTGCATGGTTCCAACTATTTAAAGTTGCTAACCTTGTCATCAACTTTGCTTTTGGGAAGCGTACTTGAGCACAGTGAGAATTATCGCCTTTCATGCTTCTGTTGACAGTCTAAAGGTACTGAGCATCTCTTATGAATATCCCCAGTGACTTAAAATATCTTGCGTGATAAGGCAACGTTACAGATCAATCTTACAGACAAACAATGGAATTACAGACAAGCACTGTGATGAGAGAGAATGAGGAGAGGAAAAGACAGAAGAGGGCACACAGACAAGACATGAGACAAAAAGCATGAAAATCTGTTTGAATGAAACCCATGTTAATACATGGAAGTAAATAATATACAACAGAATATTCATCAACAATTAAGAGCCTTGGGCATGAAACTGTTTTGAAAATTGGGCTTTAAGTAAAACTAAGTCATGTGGAAATCTGTCAGACCCTGGTTGCCAAAACCCAGCATCGATTACACCAGTAAGTATGAAATAAGTGTCAATATTGGTCAGTTGGCCAATGTGAGATTTTCAGTTTGAGACAAGTCTGCACATTTACATGCATGTAACAGTTTTATTACTTTGTGAATGCTCTGTATGGTTTGAAAACTACTGCAACACTTTTTTATGTAGCTAATTTCAGGTTTATAACGGAATAATATAGATTTGCCACAAGATTTCTTGTGTGAGGGAGAGAGTGAAAAAATGTGAGTGTCGCGGGAGATGGGTGAGAGTTGGCAACCCTGATGAATTAATGAAAGGCAGCATCAAGAAGCTCTTCCTGATCAAAAAAGCTCACCTGATCTTCCATCTCGCTGTATATCTACGTGGTACCAGTTGCCGTCGTTGACCTTTTTGTCTGTTGCCTTGACCTTGATGGTCCCAGAGCCCATGTCCAGTAGCAGATAAAGACTACCATCCAGAAGCTCCACAGCAAAGAAGTCCACCTTGGTGTTCTTTTGACTTCGTGTGTCCTTCCTGTCCTGAGGCTTGCCATGGGTGAACAGGATCAGTCCATTGGGTTCTGAGGTAAGGAAGTCGAAGGAGATGGAGCCCATCCTTTTGGTGTTCCACTTAGGAAGACTGATGTAGGCCTCTGGAGTCTCAAAGGAGATGGGATCCAAGGTAGCAACATTCTCACATCTGAAGACCACATCACCCTGGATTTTCATCTTGGGGTCCATAATCCTGGCCAGCCGTGATAACTCCAACCTAATGTCATTGTTTTTGTAGACGACCTATCGAGAAATGAAAAAGTATTTGAGATATGGTTATATTTGGAGTGGATGAACCAACAATATATTGCAATCAGTATACTGCATTGTTGCATAAAAACCAGATCACTGCTAAGGACTGTGAACCTTTTTTCGCTGCCACGGACGGCAACCCTTTCTCACAGCTAAGGACTATGACTCTTTTGCACTGCCGAGGATTGGCCAAGGATTGGCAGTGTCGTGTTGTAGAAACAGGAACAAAGAGTACGGTCGAGCCGGACACCCTTGTCAAGAAACCTGCAATGATCTAAACAAACAAACAAAAAAAAACAAGCATCTTAGAAACGCTCTCTTGAAGCGCTATTAAGCGGCAAAAACAGTAAGCCGTCAAAGTTGTGTCTTGGCCAAAAATGCACACAGAAATTCACTCAAGTGGAAAATTGAAGGCTTTTCTCCCCAGAACCCCCTCTGCCTTGTATGTGGAGCATGCTGCCCCCCCGTGGAAGCTGCGGTCCTGTTTGGGAACATAGCCGTCACCAGACCGATTTGGTAGCTTTGGGATTACAGATAATCCTGGAAGATTTGACAGTAAATCAACACATCCTCCAAGGTGCCAGCAGAACTGCTGGACGGCAAGATTGCCTTTTTTTTCCCGCAGAGGCAGATAGGAAAAATCAGCAGTCCCAGGTTCCAACTGTGGAATTATCTGCCTGATCACAGCATTGGTCCTGCACTGAGTGCACAGATAACGCATGGAGATTAAGGCTAACACACTCACTGCCCAATATGTAAGTTAAATATATATATATATATACGTATATACATAAGTAAGAAAGAAGATAAGAAAAGAAATGAGTGCAGGGCCCCATGGGAAAAACTGACAGCAAATAACAGCTACCAGCCTCTACGGCCACTGGGGGCCGTTACTGGAGAAGCATTGTGCAAATTGGCAGACTGTTACCATTTGAAAGTGTCACATTAAACCCCTCCTCGCACCTGCATTCCCCCCCCCCCCCCACGAGTCGACCTCTTAATGATGGTGCCTCGCGCCAGTGACAGCTCGAGAGGAGTCACAGTTCAGCTACTCCAGTGCCGGACAAACTGAGCAGTTAAACATGGCTGGAAAAAAGGGCAGGACTGAAGATGACAGCGTCAACGAAAGCCAGCCAATAGGGCGGCGTGAGAGGGAAGCCTGTCGATGGCCAGCCAATGGGGCAGTGTCGCAGGAAAGCCCGTTGTTTTCCTATTATGGTGCTAAATATATGCAGCTTGCAAAGTAATTCAGGAAGGTAATAGAGCGTATTCCAGGGCTGAGAATGGTGTTGGCTGACAAGTAAGAGGAGGCCAGAAAAAAGCTTTCTTTGGTTAATGGCTTTGTAATTAAAATCTGATAATGTATAATATGAATGACAAACAGTGACTTACGGAAGTTGCTGATCAATTCTGAAAGCCCACAAACATGTCTATAGAAGGCATAATAGCAAACAATTTACAAGTGGTCGAAACCATTATTTGAGCTTGATCAACTTGAACATTAATGACTAAAGTGCTATGTGGTCTGCACTCCTAAATGGACAGAGCCTGAGCAGAGAATTCTGGCTTTTTTTAGATGGTAACACTGTATTTGAGGAGGTAAAAAAAAAATGCAGTAGTACACTCTTATTTAATGTAATAATTGTTAGTTACATACTCCCATGTTCGTTCATCATTAATCATTCATAACAGTTCATGTATTTCATGCAATTATTACATTGTTTCATGATTTGTA
>JABFEA020000029.1:13373566-13387087 GCA_019775915.2 Cyphomyrus plagiostoma | reverse complement strand
GAACCACCAGTGGCACAGCCTAACAGCTCTGTACATTCCACAGATACAACCACCTCAATGAATCACCGATGGTACAGTCTAATTGCTCGATTATTCTCAGAAATAACAAACTCTCTCCTTCTCCTTGTCCATTTATAGCCCATTCACCCATTTTTATGTTCTCTATTGGTCCAGACAACCTTAGGTTAGAAACTCCAGTCTGCAGTGAATGATTAGATGTGGGTCTATAAGTTTTGTACTCTAGAAATAAAAAATATATGAAGAAGAGAATATGAATGCCAGTGGATTTGTAAAAACCTTCAGAACCCCTCTCTCTGTAAACAGTGAAATAACTGGGAAAGCCTAGACTAGAATTATTTCGTACTGTACAATTTTAGACAATAGTGGTGGGCCACTAATGAACAGTACAGTCAATTAGGAGAAGAAAATAGGCAATATTTCCTTTAATTCATCTAATTAAATAATGAAAGATACTATTATTCAGGTAAAACAGTAAAGGATAACCAACAGCGGCAGAGCAATAAGCAAAACTATGGTTTAAAGCAGAACTTAATACTTAATACTGTGAAACTATACAAAACCAGCGATGAAAGCCGCGATTTCACCTCTTCAACAAAGTACCTGTGAAATATCATTGAAATAGCTTAATAAATGTAGCGATCCTGTGTTCCTCATGTATCGTCTTGAATGAGAATGGAAAGTCACAACTTTAACTCGCATGCAATGTTTTAGTGAGTCAGAAAGGGGTCTCTTAAAGAGACAGAACAGCGAACACCAGAGGGACTGGGGGCCAGCAGCGGCCTCCTACGGGTGACAGTCGGCGTATCGTTCCTGCAGTCCCGCAGGTTATTACAGCGACACACATGTGGGAATGATGAGGTGTTATTCAGCACTCATCACGATGCTGCATTGCTATTGACAAGAATTTACTGTGGATACAATATTGTTGAGAGGGGCACTAAAAGGACCATATTTCCACGACACGCCATTTTGTGTCAGCACAAACCCAATAAGCAATGAGCATGCAACAAGTGATCACCAAATAGCGTTAGCAGAACTTCAGCCATAAAATGCAGGTTCTGGAAATGCAACATTTAATGCGACGAAGAATAAATGTACCAAGTTATCACATCAACGTCAGGTCAAAGACTGTTGATCTCTGATAAAAATGATTAACTTTACTGCCAGAGAGGCTCCAGAAAGAGGAGAAAGAGAACTTGAGGGAAAAGAGAGGCAAAGACTGATGAGTAATGGTGAGAAAGTGAGGCAGCTAGAAAATGGGGAGAGTAAAAGGAAAAGGGAGGCTAACTAGAGGACGAGGATGAGAAGAAACAGAGAGGACATAGAAATGAGGAAAGGCAGTAAGGTTGGAGAAAAAGAAGGGGAATGGGGACAGTGAAGAAGAGCAGGGGATAGAGAGATGGGGTGGGGGAGAGGGGGAGAGAAAGGGATGGGGGAAAGGAGGAAGGATGGGTATTGGAGGAAGACAAGAAAAGAGGACAGAGAGAGACAGGGACGAGGGAGAGAAGGAGAGATGAGCACTGGAGAAAGAGGCAAGGAAAGGGGCGAGAGAAACAGGGAAAGAAACAGGGATGGAGGAGAAAGACACGGAAAACAGAATGAGAGGGAAAATGGACCAATACAAAGGAGAAAGAGACAAGAAAAGCAGAAAAACAGACACGAGAGACAAGGGCTGCGGAGAAATGGGGGCAAGAAAGATATGGAATGGAGAGATCGAGTCAAGAAAAGGGGAGAACAAAGAGATGGAAACAGTGGCAGAAAAATATAAAGCAGAGAGAGAGAGAGAGAGAGAGAGAGAAAGAGAGAGATGGGGACAGGGGAGACAGAAGGACAGATGGGACATGGGGACCACAGAGCACACGGCCATCGCACTCATGAGAAGCCTCCAGGTTGTACACACACTTGTGGGTTCAGCACTTCACCTTGGTCGCAGAAGCGCCCAATATACTCGGTTTTTGAGCAATCGCACAGCGGCTCCCCATCCACCAACGAGCAGCTGCCTCCGTTCTCACAGGGGTTCACCGAGCAGAGGCCTTCCATGTCCAGGCCTACTTTCTGACTACTGAGGAGTCTCGGGCCCTGGGTGCCATACTTCAGGTCTGTGATAAGTCCCCTGAATGGCGGCTGGTCCTTCACGAGGGGCAGCGTCAGGGCGGACGGGCGGATGTCCTGCGGGACGCCCCCCAGGAAGAGGTCGCTGACGATTTTCATGTACTGCCTCTGGGGCCGCACCTCTGCCACTTTAGTCTCGCTGTCCAGCCCCAGGACGGTCCGCAGATGGTACCTGCTGAGTGTAGCAAAGTGCCAGTTGCTGTCGTTGACGCGTTTGCTGGAGACTATGGTGGCCTCGGCGCAGTCGATGCTGAAGCGCAACTGCAGCTTGCCGTCCACCACCATCAGCTGCAAGAAGTCACAGTAGCCACCGTCGTCGAAGTACAGCAGCAGGGCAGCGGACAGGTCCGTCTTGAACTGAAAGCTCAGGTCACTTCTGGTGCTGGCGTCCCAACGCAAGTAGCGGGCCCACTGGTCCGGGACCCCTGTAAACTCCAGGCTGGAACACAGGCCTAGCAAAGTACTGAGCAGCAGCTGCACTGTGACCCAACAGCAGAGGGAACTCATCGTAGGTTGCACCGGTAGGTGTGGGGAGCTATGATCCTTAACAGTAAGATACCATTGAATTTGCTTTGGCTCACAGAGTGATAGATCCCATGTACATCCCACGGCACGCACACGGAAATATGTCACTAATAAGATCAGATGAGAGAAGTCTTCAGCTGGAGCAGAATGGTGGAAGGGAGACACGTGGCAGAGCTAAGGCCATGGAGAGGATGCAGTGCTCCAGCCCGCCCGCCCTGGGCTCCCTTGCTCTTCAGGCTTCACGGCCGAGGCTACAGGAAAGTGCCAGGCCACATCCCGTAGAGGCGGGTCTTCGGGCTGTCGTCGGCATCATGACGTTCCTCATATTGGCCTCAGGGTACCTCAGTCCATCGGACTGACACGATGTCCTTTAAATCCCGTTACTATGGGAAACAGAGGAGAAAACAGTTACAGACCCAACATTACTACTTGTGATTGCCCAAGTTCTGAAACTGCTGCGAGCCAATGTTAAGCCCCTCTCCTTACACCAGGAGGGCGATCGTCCAGCTATGGTGGATATTTTTTTGGATGAGAGTTCCAGAAATCTCCAGACACAATGAAGCGGAAGATCAAGCAGACAACAAAACGCACATCCAAATTTGTCCTGTAATAAACAGTTAAAGTTGCTGGTATCGAAATCTAATTAAAAGTTTCTAGATATTTTCTCAGAAGGTTCTTGTGTGTTATCGGTCATCTCCTGTGTAAATTACCCACATTATTCTCATGGCTGTCCCAGCTATCAATCAATAGTGCAGTGCCTGGTCTTTATCTGATGATGGGAAATTAAAGCTTTTCTGTTGGATATTCACTGAAAAATAAAACACTGTGAGCAGATGCATGGCCGCCTGTCCAGGAGAGGTATCCCTCCTTGCGTGCAGCATGACTACCCCAGTCCTACTGTACAGACCGTGAGGTCCTCAAGGGAGGAAATACCAGCAAAAGCAACGGCTTAAACATGACAGCAACAATAAAATCATTATCACACCCCCACCTACAGCCAGCGTTCTCTAATCTTACGCACATTTATGACCAATATAAAAATGCTGAAATTAACATCATATTTTTCCATAGCATTGAGTATTTGTTCGTTTAAAATGGCAATGAAACTCCACAGTACCTAATTTGCTGATTTCTATTGACTTTTTTCCGTTATATTGATGGACCATACACATTGACAAAAAGTCATTATTATCAAAAGTGTGGTATTAGCATTGACACAATATTGGCATAGCTGTTACCGAAATATTTATCTGGTGATTTTTCAGACATTCAGTTACAATGTGGAACAGCGTACAAAATCCTACATCTGATCTATTTGCCCATCAATACAGCACAGAGTTTGCCGTGTTGCAGAATGACAGACCAATTTATAACATGACCTTAACCATATTAAACTGACTTGTGACAAATGTGACCCATTCCACCTCTATGAACCACAGGGCACAATGCAAATATTTAAGGATGGGAACACAGGAAATCAGCACCATTTACATATCTGCCTTCAGAAAGGTTTCCAAATCAACACGGCCCCAAATGAGCAGATAATATTCATGAATTCATGTTTGCGCTGGGACCTAAAACCACTGTTGACACTTCAAATTGAATATTGGCTTTTGGGGAGGAGGCCAGCTCACTGCCACCCGCCTTCCCTCTGGAAGACGCCCTACAATGGAGGGTCTCCAATTTCATAGCCCAACAGGAACATGATACAGAGAAACCTAACAGGCAGGTCCTGAGACAATGGGCCCATGGATACACCAGAGCATCCGCAGTAAGGCGGGCCTGCAGCCCTGCAGAGCTCACTGAACATGAGTGGAGGCCTGCTGAGCTCCAGTAACAGGCACCCAGCACCTCACCTCCATCTAATGTTTTAACCGGAGTGACAGGCAGGGCTGGATCTATCTTATCAGGGGCCTCAGGCAAAGCTTTACTTGCAAAGCCCCCTTACAACAAAACTGATGATCATTTCATTTCCTCCGCAACGCAGGTAACTCAAGGGCCCTAGGCCGATTCTGCGTACAGCTAGAGCAAGCCATGTATATATATTTTTTTCCAAGTTTTTTTTTTTTCTGGGGCAGTACTCTGATTGGTCCCTAAGCAGCTGCCTATTTTGCCTATGCCTGGAATCGGCCTTGGCGAAAGAGGAAACCGACAGAAAGGTGAAGAGGCTAAGCTGGACAAGGGCCCGTGCCCAGTGCCACACTGCGCAGTAGAGGAGACCGTAAATCTGGATCCCGACCGTAACAAAGGCGGGAAGAGCCCGCTGTGAAATGTGACACACATATTAAGGAGGAGAGTCTGCAGCTGGCCCGACGAATTACCGGGCGTACAGAGCCGCGGTTTCGCTGAGGTGCCTAAATTACATGCCGCCTGGCCCGCAAAGGCAGTCACGCCACAAAATGTCCCCAAGAGCGGCTCCCACCGCAAACCGCAGGAGAAGTACGCTGCTAAAATGTCCCCAAAACACAGGCGTCGAGCGGCACCAACGCGTGACGTCATTACTTTGCGGTGCCGGCCCAACCTGCAGAGGCGAGCCGTGCTCAGAAGAACGGCGAAAAAAATCCAGCCTCGCCTGCCCCACCCCCCAGCAGAACAACGGATTCCAGTGGGCACTGCAGGGGAGACCACCCGAGCAGACAGCACCCTCCTCAAAACACGAGTTTGTAACGTCTTACACCACATATGCCATCATAGTAATAAAAACGTTATTACAAACACTAAAAATGCACACGGCCGGAGTCGCAGTCAACAGCTGCAAAATAAAGCGGATGGAAAAACACAATTTGCTAAAATATTCGAATAACTGCACTTGGAACTGAACTCTGATAAGGAAATGTATTATTCTACAAATGAAAATCTGTTGGGAGACCAGATAATTAAATATGTTTAATTCCTAAGAGTACGTTTTTTTTTTCATCTGCATTCCATGCGCCGTGGTAGTTAATTTAAATTTAAACGATCATTAATATATAGTTATATCTGTTCGTAGCGAACATTTCGTTGTGCCTCTTTATCAACATCTCCACCAAAATGCACTATGCTATATATACATATATAAAAATGTGTGTGTATGTATGTATATATGTATGTATGTATATGTGCTTGTTTTTCGTTTGACCCCTAAACGGTACACATTTTGTTGTTGCTTGATGCGATACTTACACTATGCTAGGCAAAATATTTTACGAGGAACTACAACAATACATTTTTTGTACGAACGAAAACGTACAAAAACGCCAGTGTATTTTACTAATAGGCGTGCCTGTTTTCATGAAGGATAAAACGCGTTCGTTTTAGAATTTAAATAAGGCATCAATTATTTCGTGGTTATTTGTGCTGTATCACAACGAAAAAAAATACCACTGTAGGTTTGCAAGAAAAATTTAGGACCTCTGAGCTGTTAGCTACATGCATTATAAACCTGACTGTAATTATAGGTAATAAGCCTAAGATTTAAACATTTTCAGACCACAGTACTGTCTGCTTACATTCGTAAAATACAGCCTTCAAACTAATACATTTCGTAATTTACTCTCTCATATTTTATTTTAAACGCACATTTTGCGGGCATAGTGCCACATTAATTCTGATATTCAGTTTTAAAACTGATATCTAGTTTTACCCACGTAAGGAAGATTTTAAACATTCAAAAATCTTTGGCCACAGTGTAAATTCATTTTAAGGTAATACATATTTCATAACGTTTAAAATTTCGATTTTACATCAATAAATGTTCGTAGACTGTTTATTTGTAGACTACACAATTACCCAACAGCAGTCAGCTAGGTGGAAAGGCGATGGCTCTGAAAAGCAGTAAAACCTTCAGCGCGTTAAATTACAATTAAATGCAAACGAACCCTGTATTTTTGCAGTAATTTTTGAGCTAACAGAATAAATGAAAATGGACAGAAAAACATTTTATTTAACGGGGGCTACATTTTCTGATTCAAACCTATATGACACTGCGGGAAAAAGTGTATTGTTAATTTGGAGAAGGACATATTCCCATTAATAAAATTATATTCTAGAAAATCATTAGTATAGGCTATAACAGTAAGTATTAATTCAGCTTCTAGAAAATACAATAAATGAACAGCACTGGAATTACAATTTCAATGAAAAATTCCTCAAAAACGAGAATGTGGGGAACAGAATATTATTGACAACACTGAATGCGTGTTTGTGTATGTGTGTTATTCGGATAATGCATTTTAAAAGCACGCATCAAATTCCATTTCATAATCCAGAAAATGTACATCTGTCACCTAGCTCGGTCACTCCTGCGATCGTCACGTCCCACTGGGACATTCTGTCTCGTAAAAACGTCGTTTAATTTTCTATTACGTGAAATCAGGTGTAATCTATCCAGGCCACATTTTCTTATAAATCTATGTTAAATTTTCACCTCGACGAAAAAATTCGCAGATTTTAAATGATGTATTTAAACATTTTGAATATCCACCCAGCCTTCTAAATACGCGTGCAACGAATTTTTTAAAACGGCTTGTCTTTTCACTTTCGCAACCAGATTATTAATAACGACTAAATAATTTTACAATTCGGGCAAAGTGTTTTAAAACATTGTTTTTAAGCCTGAGACGGCAGATAAAACCATCCTTTAAAATAAAAGGAACCCTAAATAAGTGTTATTGAAGACGAGCTCCTCAAATCTACGCTTCATGCGCCGTATTCAGTTTGTAACATTAGGGTCAAGCTCTTGATTAAAATTCGCTGGGATCTTATCAGTAGAAAGCAGACAGTGGTGATGGAAATAATATATGGTGAATTTAAATATCTTTTAAAATGTAGATCGTGTTTCTCCTGAAAACGTCCAGTGGGGTAAGATAAGCGGGACTGACACGCGAAAGCTGGTTCCTCTCTCCCGTTACTGTGTTCGGCGTTTCGGCGGCGTCTTCTTGTGCGCGGCGGCGAGCTGGGAGCAGCGGCCAGCTCCCATGTATTATTTATCGGGCTCCGTTTTGGACGTTATACGATTCCTACGGACCAGCAATGGGCTGTTATCAAGCCCCTCGTTTAGAGAGATAATTCCGTAACACATGCCATTTTGGATTTACTAAAATGAAAGTCTCTGAATTATTACAACGCACACCAAAAGGATACGGTTTTATGTGTATATTTAAGCACACGAAAGTTATCCAGTTTGGCTCAGGAATTGTATCCATTTAAACTACCAAAATACTACAGGAAAAAAACTCAAGAGAATCACCGTGTACAGAAAAAAATTCGTCGAGACAATACATTTCTGAATTTCTAATATTTAAAACTGTAATATTAGGTTAATAAAATCGGTCTGTAATTGCAACGACATTTTTCCTTGAATTTTATGGAAATGCTTTTTATTTTTCGGTTGTGCAAAAATACGCAAGAACCAAAATCAAAAAGAGCTCCTCAAAACTCCTCAATCTCTCAACGTTTATACTACATTTCAACTTTTATTTAAGTTGGAATAATAGCGGAATACTCGCTGCTAGACAGTTCGGTTTAAAACGAGACTGACCTCAGTTACAGCAAAGGTATCCAAAAGCACGATAATCCACATTCACTTTCCTATGGCATGTTTTGTCGCTTTGGGTCCACGTTTAAAACCAGCGATGAGCGCGAAGGTCCTGAGCAGCGCTGCGGGTCTCAGAGCGGAGCGGCGTCCGTCTCCGCGTACAGCCGCGCATCACAGAGAGCGCTGGGCTGGGCTGGGCTCGGCGCGCCTGACGGGCAATCACGGGATTTTCACACACGGCCAGCGCGGTCCGCCCTCTCTTTAGTACCATGCACGCCATTTAAAGGCGTATTCTGAGAAAGCCGCGCAGGCCTGGGGATCCAGCGTTTACCCGGACTGACATACTTTCATGTCAAACACAAGGACGCACCTCAACAGCGTTTATACGTACGGCGGAGCGGGGCAGAGGCAGTGAAACGGTGTCCTTTGGATGACTGCACCAATAACTGCATCAAACATGCCATAGGTTGATCTAACGCCACCAATTACGGGATGGCCGTCTGCTTCGGGGTGTGGTAATTAATTAGGACCAATGGCGGGGAGAAACACTTACTCAGTTTGTGTATGAAACTTCTTTTCACCTCATGCATCTGCACGGTCAACAACGACGGAAAAAGTCTACATCCGCTCATCCGAATAAGTAAAGACAATTACCTTTAACATTTTACACATTAATCGCCTGTTAAAAATGCATTAAAAAGCAGGAATGCATGTGAAACTGCGAGGCTTGTGTATGACAGGCGCTGTCCGTGGTGCTGAGGCCCGCTAAAGCCGTATGGCTGGGAAAACACCGTGCGATGAAACTAGGATTTCAGCCCAGTTACATAGACCCAATTGCTGGTCCCGAATGCATCTGGAAACGGCTTTCCAACAGAAATCTTTCTACGACGCCACACACGAAACGTTTAGATATTGTATAAACTCGTGCGATCATAATATTATGATTAGTCATAATCTCTCAAATTCAACAACATAAATGTATTTATATATAGGCAGTTCTCGACTGAAGTAATACGTTCCACAAACGTTTACCTAAGTCAAGATTTACGTAAATCGGATTTATCTTCCTATGCCATTTAAAACACACAAGCCCAAATATACTAGTAATGCATACCAAACACACATATTAAATACATGACAAAAATTAATTCTAAATGTATTGTCGCCTTTTTTTAATTAACGCTTCCGTAAACTATGGAACTCGGTATTTTTGCGTTACTTCGGATTTACGCAAGTCAGATTTACGGGTAAGTGTATTTTTACAGGTCCGTGCGGAGGCAATAGAGAAGGACATGGTGAGCTACACCCAAAGAATGACAACGGGGCGAAGTCTTGCCAAATGTATGCAATGCAATGAAGGCGCTACAAACGATATTACCTAACGGTGGTTTCCACATCATCCAGACAACGAGCGTATATTCTCACCAAAGAAATAATTTTACAAGTCATATGCAATATATGAAAATAAAATGGGCAAATAAATCTTTTCACAGAACAACAGAAATATCTAAACTATGAAATTACAATAAAAATGTCAAATGTATGTCTTAGCACAATCTTTTCTGCTGGATGATAAACATTTATGGTCGCTCAGTGGTGTAAGCCTAGATGCCGGCAGACAGTTTGCAAACAGCCACTAAACGCTGCCTTGTCTGACATATGGGATTTGGTAGTATAAGGATCAGAGCAGATTACAGAGATGACACGTGAGTCGGGTTAAAGGACTAATTAAACTGAGGAGCTAATAAAAAGATCAGCGGCTCGGCTAATGAGAGTACAGAGTGCTCTCTGGGGAGAAGAGTGATATAACGGGCTCTGCGATGTGTTCACATGCTGCCAGGCCAGACCTGTCGGCGTGCGGCATTCACTCGTCTCTGGGGGAGTCCTCCCCCCCCCCCACGCTTACTCTGTTTGGAGCCAATGCAACCTCAGCCTGGTCCATCTCCCATGGACAAGTGAGACTCGATGGTCCCCTCTCCTGCCAGAAAAGGCTTCTTATTCTGTCGACTTTAGTCAACTTCCTAAATCATCACGGACTCCATATGGAAGCCAGAGTAACCAATCAGCAAGCCGGCTGCTCAGAGAGCCACCAACCAGCTTTATTCTCCCTGCATATTAAGTACCCTACTAATGTTGTCAAAATTGCTGGGAATTCAGCTGAAGCGTCAGAGCATCCACTGTGAAGATCACAGCATAGTCGCCAAACACAGCAGGAGGCGCCACCTTCAGGCCCCCCTGAACATGATGCTTGCACCCAATGTCCATTCCACCGAGTGTGGCCTGTTTCCTGTCATGACAGACTGTCCTCACCAGTCTTCCCGGGGCCCCTGAGTCATTGCGTAGGCTGGTTCTGTGCCACTCATTCCACACGCCAGAGTTCCTGGCACACACATGTATACACAGACTTAGACGCACACAAACACACAAACACTCAGGCTTATCCCACAGATTTTCACATACAGTTATACACAAGGACACACCCAGCTATACACACACTCCCTCAAAGGGAACCTCACAGACAGCCAGCAGACAATAACGCACGTCCCTGCCCAACACAGCAAGCTCAGCTGCAAGACACAGACGGTTTTCATGGAAGCCATAATGAAACAAATGGCAGCATGCTTGCTTGAACTAATAGTAAAATCTTCTTCTGATTATAGGAAACCTTTTAACCAACTTAGACACAAAGCTCTGCTTGAGATGGTCCCACAGGGTGTGCAGTCACTCTGAAGAGGCATTTAGTAACAGATCTGGTGCCACATTGCATCACACACACACACAGTAACATCAGATGCATACTGCACTTTCGTTGATATAGTTTGGGGGGGGATTCAGGCTGAATTTTGGCCACTCCCAGCACTGGGATGACTGGCTGGTTACATGGCTCATTCTTCTCCTTCTTCATCACTACACCATGTAGTTTATGCACCTTGATAATTAAACTGCACAGAGAAAGAACATTAACAACATTTTGGCAGGAATGGCACGAGCTACAGCCTCTAATTTGTATTCAAACAACGACCAGATCCTGAACACCTCATATGATCAGTGGCGATTCAGTTCCTTTACAGGAAGACAATACGTGTTAACCTGTTCTTCAATTCCCTGTGCTCAGGTGCTGCCTAATTAACAGTGGAATAAGAGAGTGCGTGCTAAGACCCTACGCGCCCCCCTCCAGCGTGAACGCTGCCTTTCCGTACGTTTCACACGTACACAGTTCTACCTGTAGCTCTTGTTCACAGACACATAGAGACTGACAAGCATCCACAATCGGTGCCGCGGCGACGGTTACCGTTTACCTGCTGCTTGGCAACAAGATCATCTTTCAGGCTTGTCTGCACAAGTGCACTGGAGACCCGCCGGAAGCTGTGGTAGACCTGGTGTCCTTGACGAGCCCCAAAAGACCTCCTCTTTGCCCTCCTCATCCATCTGAGCTCCTACAGGGAAGCCTGAGTTTGCATTTAGGCAGATAGTTTATGATGGGTTCGAATCCCACAGAGCACACATAAATTGTAACCCATCCCTCTACTGTAAGTTGCTTTGAATAATAGTCCAAGATAAATGAGTAAAAATGTAAAATACTGCAGGGGAACAACTGTATAAAAACGTAAGTTCTTAGAAAATGGATGCTGTCAGGGGCTGATAGAAGGTAAAAGTGTTCAACATGCAACAGCTGTCCAGAAAGATGACTTACAATGTACTCACCTGTGATAATAACTGTTAATATTATTCCAGTATTTGGGAGTTTACAAATGACACATGGATAGGAATCAGTCTACAAGACATTAATTTAATAGCTCTTCCGACAACATCGATGTAACAACTGGATTATAGTAAGCCTGTGTGTTGCTGTTTCAATAACAGTGATATGATTATTTAAAAAAAATACTGTTGTGGGGAAAGCAAAAGACAGAATCAGGCTTTCTGTGCCATTATCTAGGAGGAGCTCCTCACGTGATGGAGCAAAGCCTTCATCGCCTCACAGGGAAACCTCACACTGAAACCTCACAGGAAAACCTCACTCCAAAACCTCACACTGAAACCTCACAGGAAAACCTCACTCCAAAACCTCACACTGAAACCTCACAGGAAAACCTCACCCCGAATGCTCACACTGAAACCTCGCAGGGAAACCTCACTCCAAAACCTCACAGGAAAACCTCACGCCGAAACCTCACAGGGAAACCTCACCCCGAAGCCTCACAGGGAAGCCTCACACTGAAACCTCACAGGGAAACCTCACAGGAAAACCTCACCCCGAAGCCTCACACTGAAACCTCACGCCGAAACCTCGCAGGGAAACCTCACGCCGAAACCTCGCAGGGAAACCTCACGCCGAAACCTCACACCGAGACCCCAAGGAGCAACGCAAACTGCCCTTATCATTTAGGGAATCTGATTAATATGTCGCCTTTCTTGGCTGTCATCTTCACTGAAGGATAACATTTTACGGTATGGTAGGAAATCCACTGGGACATTCACAAATGTATGCAAACAGGATTAACATAGCAGCTGATCACTATCAAACGCTCATTATTCTCTTAAAACTGACACTGTGGTAACTCCCCAGGGCCCCTGTCCATACAGGTAACAACCGGACCCACACGCCCTTTGAGAACCCCCCCCGGGATCCCACTCAGATGTGCTCCCAGATCTCCAAGCACAGCCATGCTGGAGATTAAACCGAATTCCCGCTGGTTGATCCAGGTCTGATGTCATCCTGCAAACCGCTGCAACACTCGAGCTGTCAGTCCTCATTTAACACAAAATACAATCTGCTGCCTGTTTGTTCTGAGATGTTGAGCACTTGCAGTTTCACACACGCCTCATTTTCTGAGTTTGAATCTGTTTCACAGGGCTGGGCCCAGCTGATTCAGTGGTATTATGATGGCTTTGCGGACAAGGTGTTGACCCCAATTTTATGATGAACTTAAGGACACCACATCATTTGAGGAAATGCTCTGGGGCTCGGTGTTTCATAAGTGGAGGATAGGATGGGACTGTACTCACCTAGACCTGGGGATAGGATGGGACTGTACTCACCTAGACCTGGGGATAGGATGGGACTGTACTCACCTAGACCTGGGAATAGGATGGGACTGTACTCACCTACACCTGGGGATAGTATGGGACTGTACTCACCTAGACCTGGGGATAGGATGGGACGGTACTCATCAAGAGCCTGGGATTGGCTGAGACTGTACTCATCAAGAGCCTGGGATTGGCTGAAACTGTACTCAAGAGCGTGGGATTGGCTGGGACTGTACTCAACAAGAGCGTGGGATTGGCTGGGACTGTACTCAACAAGAGCGTGGGATTGGCTGGGACTGTACTCAACAAGAGCGTGG
>JABFEA020000029.1:13335986-13354375 GCA_019775915.2 Cyphomyrus plagiostoma | reverse complement strand
CCAAATTCCAGTACCCCCCCCCCCCCAGCCTTCAGAATCCACTACAAAGTCACCCAGAGACATTGCCTAGAACCATCAGACATCAAGCCCAGTCTATAAAGGAAACCGTGCTCAAATCTAAGGAGAGGAAATTAAGTTCCTTCGCTATGACTTCATTGTCCTGCTATGTTACCTTGTTTACTACTGCATGATGCATACTACTATGAGGTTAAGCAGGAGAAAGAGTGGCACACTAAGTTCTGTAATGCGGCGGGCCGCGCAAGTGGGCGGGGGTCGGGGGGGGGGGGGGGGGGGGGAAGAGAAGCAGACGCAAGGGTCCTCAGTGATCTGCCTCATATTTTTATCGTAATCACAATACATTATTGTATTTACTTAACAGATACTTTCATGTGAAGTGATATATATTTTTTTGAGAAGGCAGAGTCAGACAGCCCCTGGAGCAATGGAAGGTTAAGGCCCTTGGCTCAAGGGCCCAATGGTGAAATCCTATGCCAGCACTGGGAACTGAACTGGTGACCTTCTGATTGCAACCACAGCGCCCTGACCCACTGAGCCGCATGCTGGCCCTATTGTCTGCCAAAATGTTCAGAAAAGCAGCCACGATGCCTGCGGATGGAGTCTAAGTTCTAAAATCCCCACCCACGTTACATGACTGATTCAAAATAAAGTGAGTGGTGGTGGCGAGCGCCGGGCCGCTGGCTCCCCCGAGCGCCGGGCCGCTGGCTCCCCCGAGCGCCGGGCCGCTGGCTCCCTGTGCAGGCAATGACCATGCTAGGCATGTATCGCGCAGGTGCAGCACACCATCCAGTCCTGATACGCAGAGGTCTTGGTGATTTGGGAGGGGGATCGTAACCAATGGTACAGAGTTGACTCCAACCTGTGGCTTCCTCTACTCTGCCTCCCCCAGGGACTTTCAAAAACAGGGTGTTGATCAGCACCGGCATCACAGCAAACAACCCAAGATAATCACTCCCCAGGGACAGGCATGGGTGCAGTAAGCCGAGGATCTATCCATCCCCCATGCAGACCCCATTAGCATAGAGAGAGACTGGAAGGCTCCTCAGGCAGGCCTCGGCTGTGGGGAGTAGGGCCTGATGTGTAACGTCACGGTGAAGAGTAAAGTGCTCCGAGAACAATCAGAGAAAAGAGGGAGTGTCAAAATAAAAGAGAAGGGTGGGAAAATTACCGAGAATAAAAAAACGATTCATCACTTCATATCTGTCAAAACAATAATATTATCATAACAAGAAAGGATAAAATAAATATAGACTTCAGTGGGCACTGCAGTAGAGGATGACTTTGCACAGCACTTTACCATCACACTGCTGTTTTGGTGTTAGGGTTTGGGGTACAGCTTATTGACAGAAAACAGTGAGGAGCCCATGAGACTGTAATTAATCCTTCTTGGCCAGTATTAATTGCAGCATTTGCATTCAGGGCATTTGGGAAATGTAATGCCCGGGTATTAAGCTGCAGACGACGGCCCAGACGACAAGCCGCCAACTCAAAGCCGTCACGGCGGTTAGTTGTGAGGCTGTCAGATGTAGCCCTCAAACAGGTTCCATCCACAAGGGGGCACTCCACCAAATGGCCCCAGACACACTAGCACCCATAATGGGCCACCTGTAGAGAGAGAGAGAGAAAGATGCTGATGCAGTGTTTCCCAATCCACTTCTCAGGGACCCACAGAGAGTCCATGATTTTGCTTACTGGGAGGGAGCAAAAATGTTGACCGGCTGTGGCTTCCTGAGGACTGGATTGGGAAACAATGGACAAGAGGACCAGAGCACAGAGACGACCAGGGGCATCTGCTCTGGACGTCCTGTGAGCTCTGCAGACACCACGGCACCAGCTGGTTTCAGCACATAGCCTTTAGAATCATGACAAGGTGAACAAGAGGGCAACGTACGCCTACCATCTGAGAGAATCCCGGCAAAAAGGGCATAAGTGACCCAGAAGGCCATGCCAAATGGCAGCAGAAGGGTCCTCCGCTTCCAGGAGAATCCAGGACAGCCACTGACAGCCCACTGCAGCTAAATTATAAAATTACAGATTTCCTTTACAGTGGGCAGGGTGCTGGGGTAGGAAGGGTTAAAAGCACAGGTGTCTGGATTCGGTGGTCTTCCTGGCCGGGAGGGTCTTCATTTCCACTTGGCATTCTTTGGTTCAAAGCACAGTGGCTACATTTTCATTTTTAGAATAAACTCAATTTCAGATAACCGCACCAGACCAACAATGCAGATGCGATTGCTCCTCGACACGCCACCTCCAGAGGCAAAGGTGTTTTCTTAACACGACGTCTGCTTTCTTCTCCATCAAGCCCACAGAGATAAAAGGGAGCTGGACACATTGAGGAGACAGCAGGCCAACGCCCCCCCAGGGAGATGTGAGGAGGCGAGGCGGTCTCTCCCTGTCACATCCCACCACGCTGGTCCAGTCTAGCTGCTTTGGGAGGGGGGGGGTAGCTGACAACCTAGGGTGAGAACATCCAGGAGGGATATACAGGTCAGTGTGCAGATGGTGGAGGCATCCTTAAGCACCTCCATACTCCCTCCTGTCACAAAGACAGACATAATCCACACTCTGAGCTGTCATGCAAGTAACCATACTCCATAGTGTCATTGCCACAGCTATACTCCACACTCCAGGCTATGAAGACAAGACCATAATACAAACTCTGAGCTGTCATGTAAGTGACCACACTCCATGCTGTCTTAGATGGGACAAAGTGTGGCTCAGAGGGCCTGTGATTGGAAGAGTATGAGTTTGATCCAGGCCTTGGCAGAATAGTCACATGTCTGAGGGCCTTTAAGCAAGGCCCTTAAGCCCCAGCTCCATGGGCACTGCTGCAAATGGCTGCCAAACTTGCTCTCACCTACATGTGTGTGTGCCATGGAGACCAAGATGGGGTGGGCGAAAAGAGAATTTTCCCGCAGGGATCAATTAAGTGCCATCATTATTATTTATTTATTTATTTATTTATTTATTTATTTATGTCATAACCACACGCTAAGCTGTCGTGGAAGTGACTGTACTCCATACCAACAGTGGGCAATCTTATCCACAAAGGGCCGAGGTGCATGCAGGTCTTTCAGATGACCTTTAGGGCAGGTGTTCAAACCCAGGTGTGAGAACTCCAACTAACCAGTCCTGTAACTATTAACACAGGCATTCTCCATACACTGAGCTATCACAGAAGTGACCATACTCCATAGACCGGGCTATCACAGAAGTGACCTTACTCCATAGACTGGGCTATCACAGAAGTGACCTTACTCCATACCGTCACACAGTCATACTCACGGTCATATACATCTCATGCACAAAAAGTTACATAAACCAGGCAAACAACACACATGCAGTCGCTGTGGAGCTCACAAAGATGTCACTATATGTTGCTTTTAAGTGCTACGTTATATTTCCTGGTATTCTCCCCCTGGTTATGAAAACACATTTAAAATGAACACTGAATGGAAAAGCCTGAAAGGGCAGGCGAATCAAAGGCAGAGCCTGAGATGCACGGTAACATTACTGCTTAGAGCCACTGGAACATCAGGCGGCTCTCGTCTGCTGCTCCAGGTTTCTCAGCATCATCTCCCACCACCCACCACCACCCTGCACCTAGACGCAGATCCGCCCTGCTATCGCTCCCCATTCACCTGCACGGCGCAGGGGCTCGCTCTGATTCCAGTCCGCTCATGCGCGCAACGCCCCTTGCGGCAGGACGCGGCCGCTGATTCTCAGCTACATCCCGGGCTTGCAAATGTGGCACAAAGCAGCGCTGCGGGCTCTGGGTGTGAAGTGACCCCCACACAGAGGCTAATGTCAACACACCCCTTCCTCCACATGTACACCATAGTCAACAAAACAGGTCAGTGGGGACCAGCCGTGTCATATAACATGTTTCCCAAGCATTACCATGCGAAGGAATGCTGCGTCCAGGGAGCATATATTTCTATATCCTAGTTTTTACAGAAACAGAACCACCAGAGTGACACTGTATGTGTGTCCTAAGCAAATATTTCCATATGCTGGCTTTTATCGGAGCAAAACCAACAGAGTTACTGTATATGCATGTCCTGAAAGAATAATTCCACCTCTGCTCACTGTGACTACCACAACATCTGTTAACACGCAATTAAACATCTGGATGTTATTACTAACGTTCAGAATACTGCCATACAGCAACAGAAAACCACTGAAAGCAATCGTAATGAATGAGAAGTAAGTAAAGAATGTAACTGCCATAGTTTGAGTGTTATGAATGTGTTATAATGGTATTATGCTGGTGTTGCACAATTAAGCAATTGTTAACAGCACAGGCTGTTAATCTTACTAAGAGATCCCACCATTTAAATAAAAACAACCTGTGTTGTCTAGGTCATTTCGCTGCTCAGAGCCTGCAGGTTCCGATGACAATCTAACAACCTGGAACCTCAGGGTGCACTAACACTGCAGCGGGAGCCATACGGATGTGTCAATCGTCGTCACTGGGGAAGGTCACGACTCTGCCACGGCTTATGGCATCTCACATAGGGTGAGAAGCAACTGAAGGCTCCATCAGGGCAGGAACATACCAGGCCACATCTCAACAGACTGGACCTAATCTAAGGGCATCCGAAGGAAACCGACATTACAGAAACCTAACGAGGCATCCCCCCTCTTTACAGCTGCAGCCTAGAGGGCCTCAAAAAGGACAAACACCACTGTGCTGCTGTAAAATTCTACCGCAATACTTGCTGTTGGTTGTGAGCTCCACATCCAACAGCACACAGTGGGCGTCGGAGCAGAGTGCATAATGAAAGGTTGAGCGCCACACTATTTCCAGCACATTACACTGCAGGCCAGACCCAACACAATGCCATTAACGTCTAAATGCCGCGTCTGACGCTTGCCTGCTACCATGTCTGCTTCCCACATTTCTACTGCTGCCGTGGACATCAGGCTCCGGGGGGCTCTGTGCATGCTGGGAAACAACAGCTGACACGTCAGCGGCGGTGCTAAAGCCCAAAGGACTCAGAGGGACTGGACAGAGTCCCGTGAGTGACACGACAGTTCAGGTCCAGAAATCCAGACTAAGATTTTGTTTCAACCAACCAGTCGGGTATGAGGTACAGTGACAGAGTTTCAACTGGTTGGTTGAAACATAATCTTGGTCAGTAACTATCTGACCTGTAATTTTACATTCTTCTGAACCAGCTTTGGATTGCTTTCCCTTCCTTTCAGACCTACGTTGCAGGTTTGAGTCTTCATACCAGAGGAGAGCTACCAAGTGGGCTTGTCATTTAGATCAAGCAGCCCAGCTCCGGTACTTGATATGACAAAATGAGCTCAGTGAGTATCCTGCTGATCTTCTGAAATCACGGAAATGGAATATTTTAATACTGATGTTACACAGCATAGAGCTATGAATCGTAATAGCCTAGTGCGATGGCGGAATGCGGCAGAGAGCTCTCCACAGCAAAGTATGAGGGTCTCTTCACTGTACCCAGCCCACGGAGGAGAACCTGGCAGTCTGAGAGGAACCTCCACGAGGTTTTACACTCCCCCACATACATCATCACACAACAGGCAGAGTCTTCTCTAGGAACGTCTTTGCTCAATAAACCAGCAAAAAGAAAACAAAGACCAAGGCGGATGAGTAAAATATGTGGCAAAACATACAAATGTGTGAGAGATACATACCTCAAGGTCTCATTGTTCTTGGAGGGTGGGGGGCTACAACGAGGTCCCCCACACACACACTACTAACAGCCGTATCAAAAATGGTGACCTTTAACCAAGGTCAGTACAGATCTCACAGCATAATGGGGAATCTACGCTATAGGCTTTGTCTAACCATTGGTAGGGACCAAATCAGCCCTGGACCCCCCACCCCCCTAAGCACACACACACTATTCCCACAGTATTGGTAGGGACATGTCCCTCCCCCCTCCATACCCAAACCTGTGCCCTTAGGAACAGCCTACCTGCAAAGCATCTACTACAACACAGAACGTTCTCATCAGTGCAATCTGTCAAGGTCCAAGTCAATCAACACTTAAGGCTGATTTATACTTCGACAGTGAATGTGCCGTAAGTACCGTGCAGACTGAAGTGCGCCTCCCCAGAAATGTAACAACACGTTGTGGTGATGCAGACCAAATCAACTCTACTAATGTTTTGTTGTTGCTTCTTGGCAGCTGGGGGTGTTTCATGGTGGACATTACGTTGCTGGCCTGCTGTTTTTTCCCACGGCTGTAGCTATTCACCTTGTTAAAAAACACAGTCGCCGTTCACACTAGAGTCGCACAATATTGGAAAATTTCAGATACTGCAATGTGATTTTTTTTTTTATATAAATATTGAGATATTTCTAAAGCAAAAAAGGACTTCAAAACACAATTATTACACAAACTCATCTACGAGTGATTTAAACAGGAAGGGTGAAAGTGATTATGACTGGCTTGGAGAGAGCATGAAGAGTTCATGCAAAAGCAGTAGGAATAGACATTCAACTGATTTTTAAATACCAGATAATCTTGAAAAAAAAAAATCATTAAAACTGTAGAGCTTGCTAAGGTATGTTTCTAATAAGAGTAGAAATGTTTTGGCGAAGGGCAACCGTGCTCAATCAACTAGTGTTTTGGTGACGCAGACTGACACACAAGCGCACAGAAGTACAAATGCTCGCAATGCTGTTGGCCAGCTGCACAGGCTACAGAATATGCTGTGTGTATAAATCAGCCTTCGGTGTCCAGTAAGCAGCAGCAGAATTGAGACAGACCACCCCACTACCTACCAAGAAGGACCTGACCCAACCAAGCTCAGACCCCTAGGTACAGCTACCCTTCTACAGCCTTGTGAAGGGCACAGTTCAGTAAAGTCACTGATTGTCAGGAGGACAGCAATGGAACCTGCTCAGCATCACTATGGTCTCCAGGAGGCAGGAGGAGGAGGTAAAGTGAGGGCCCCAAGTGGGTCTGCAGGGTGCAAGTCATCAGCACCTGCCTGTTGAAGCCCATTGCCCAAGATTTCCTACAGATGCTTAAATGGTTATTGGCTAATTGAACACAACATTGTTAGGTTAAACAATGCTAGCAGTAAGGTTTTGTCACTTACAGAACAAAGGCCAAATCACAAACCATCAAACTGCGACTTAATGACACTGATTATCGGAGACGTGATTTCATGTCGTCCCAAGTCTTTGTTCCCAAAAACTTTTCCAATGACCGCCGAAGACACATGCGTCACTATTGTAAAACGTCGTCAGTACAGAGAGGTCTCTTTTCAACCAAATATTAAAAGGAGACAAGCAATCCAGGAGTGAAAAGAGAACATTATGGATCCGAGCTGTGAACTTGGATAGTGGGGCTTTCAGCATGAAGAGTGAGGTAAGGGAAAGGGTCATCAGACCAGCGGACTTAATGCAACATCCTGCTCCGGCAGGCATCAAAATCAGTTCACCAGTTCAAACCTTGTCCTCCAATTTATACTGGGCCCTTGAGCAAAGCCTCTGACCCCTGAAATGCTTCTGAGACGCTTGGACTCCAAGCTATGCTCTCAACCGCATACAAGTCTTTGTATTCCCAAAAGGAGAGAAAGATAGGATATATCAAAAGGAGCATAACAGAAATATATGGGCGACGTTCTGCTGCTGACTGCTCAGAGACACGGAGACAAGCTGGAGTGACAGGCCTGGGTTTCTGGCCCCAATGTGCTCTAACCCAGCAGTCCAGTATCCATCCATTCTGATTACTACACACCACATAACAATATGCCTTTATGGGTTCTTTCTTATGTAAATCAGACAGCATCCTTAAGAATGTCACAGCTGTACATAGAGAAGCAGCCATTATAACTGGCTGTAATTACCCAGGGCCAGACCACTTCTAAACAGGCCCATAATTTGAGGTAGCACGGGTAGCGAGCTGGCTGCTTGCCTTCTAGTTGGCAGAGTAAGAAGGTGACAAGCAATCGGTACAGCGAGGGCAATGGCCTTGCAGGTGTCACGTTAGGGCCACTGTAGCTTAAGCAGGTACGAAGGGGAGCCAATGACATAAAACGAGCATTTAACCAAGCCGTGATTAATCGAGCAAATCATGAAAAGTTCTGTGATTTCAAAAGGGAGCTCGGCATATTATAGAACATCTAACATACACTCTGAATAATCCGGTGAGGTCTGAGGCAGAGGATACTCAGTCAGCCAGTAAGATTAGAGGCAGCAGAAGCCAAGTAAGCCAGTGAGGTTAGAGGCAGCAGATGCTTAGTAAGCCAGTGAGGATAGAGGCAGCAGAAAGTGAGTGAGCGGACAGCTGACCTAAAGGTTATCCCAAAAACCTGCATATACACTGGCCCTTTGTGGACTGCGATTGCCCACCTCTGTCTTAAAAGGACGGAGCTGGTGCATGTACAAAGTGAGCTTCGAGAGCCTTCCCATTGTCCTGATAGCTCACCTCCAGGTGAAGCCCTCAGCATGGCTTTCCCCCACAGCCAGGGATTCCACAGGGCCACAGAGGCTTTGTGTGACGGCCAGTGTCCTCTCTGGACTACTGAGGGCAGCAGGCTATTCAAGACAAAAGGCCCAGGGATGGACCAACTTATGAATAGCCATTACTGAGCATTCCTGGTACCTGTGCCGGTTCAGTGACGTCCCAGAGAAGGGCTGTGGCCGTCCAGGCCTGGCTCAGCCACGGAGCGTGTGCACAGCCACAGAGCAGCGACGAAAAGCTCACAGGTTGCGCAATGGATGTAAAAATAGAGCACAGATGGTCCTCCCCACAGCCCAGCACAGGGGGAGCCTCCAGGCTGGTACCAGCACCACTCACGCGTGCGCTTGAGTCACACGCAGCCCACCGGCCCATCCCCCAATGCCCAGCCCCCGCCCTGGCAGACATAGCCAATCACAGAGGGGGTCACTTACGCCCCCGTGTTTTCACCAGGACGTGAAGCGGGGGCTTTCTGCGCACGAAAACAGACAGGAACAGCAAACAGGTGCGTTCTGGAGGTGCAGAGGTTACATGCTGACCATCAGCACGGCAGAAGATGCCTTGACCATAAAGCACCAACATCGCCAAGGCAGCGGGCACCTGCTGAAGCTTGTGCACCCAGAGCAGATGTCACGCAGATCGCAGGAGATGTGACCCCACATGCGGGAGCAGCAGCACTGGGCCGTACCTCCAAGCTCGTTACGGCGGTCCGGCTGATGCCAGCATTGAGGGCGGCCCAGGAACGAGCCGTGAGCACGCAGGCAAACAGCGCGAACATGTCTCCAGCTCCCAAGCGGCGGCTGTACCGCTCCACGCCCTTCATGTCCGCTTTCATCAAGGCTCGCCACAGCCGACAGTAGTCTAGACGGAAGGCCTGGTTGAGAACCTTAGAGAGAGAGAGAAAGAGAGAGATGCACACCAGAGAGTCACCACCGAGCCACAGACCACCCTGCCCTGAAGTGATCTCCAACCCAGCGGCTAAGGACTCCTAACTCATCTGGGATCAGTAGTGCAAGGGGTGGATACGCTTATCCAGGCAAGTACCACAGGCCAGTGAGGTCTCACCTGATACAGGCCATGGTCAAGCAGCACTATTTCACTCCTCTTGCTTTTGGGGCACTTCCGGACCAGGATGTTACCAGGGTGGGGGTCACAGTGCACAAAACCATGGACAAATATCATCTCGCTGTACATCTTCCCCAGGTTCCTCGATATCTGTGGGAAACACAGGCTGTAACTGTGCATGCTTGACAGGTGACCTCAACTGCATCACTGCAAATGCATAATATCCGCAATCTCTAGTGGGAGCAGGGATGCCCAGGATGGGGAGCTCACTGGGGGGCGTCTCTCTCTCACCCTGCTGATGGATCCGAGATCTCCTCTCAGAAAGTCAGTCATACGACGGGGTGGATTCATGGTAAAAACCTCTCATGTGAGAAAATCCAACATTCGTGGAAGATACATCGATAGGCAATAACCCAGTCCTATTACGTTTCACATATTTCGCAGACGTTTTTGTCCAAAGCTATATAAATATGAGGCGAATGGCAAATTGCAAACATACATGCTGTCAAGACGTTCACCAGGCATAGGTGCAAGTAAGCTGAGTTTCCCAATGAGTGCCCAGGTACAAGTGTAAGCAGTACTGGAGCAGGAGCTACAAAACGACTACACAGCTACAACAAAAAAAGCAAGAACCTAATAAGGACCAGATGTACAACAAAAGAACGTTATTCGGGGAACATAAAGGGCTATGCAGAAGGATATTTGCCGGGTGGCATCTAAATGGCAGAGACCAACATGCAGAGCTGCTTTGATTGCACACTGTAGCTCTCAAGCTCGTTAAACCCACATGATGACTCCGCTGTACTCAACAGTGAGGCAGCAGCATCGCTATAAATGCTAATAAGTGATTCGCGCTGTGATGTTGGTGTGGCCCCCCCCCCCATCTCTGTTTCCGAGTGCCTGACTCCTGTACGCGCTTCTCTGCATTCAAAAGGACAGCTATCCATGGCAATGCGGTTTCACTGACGCTACTTCGTTTTAAATGACCTCTAATGAAGCGAGGAGTGGTCTAAGGACTGTCAGGAGGCCCACCGTTTCATGCTCGGTGACTGCGGCGAAGTCACTTGTCAATGGCACAGAAGCCTCACCGCCAATGCTAATGGAAATGTACTTCCGTTTGTCATGTCTTCAAAAAAGCTTCTTTTTATAGCCTCTCTCTTTGCACAAGAAGAGTGACAGTCTGACTAGCCACACGCGAGGTCACTGGCTATCCCAGCTGCCCGCTAATTAGCTTCAGTGCTGGTTTTTATGTTATTTATCGTTACCATATAAAGCAAAAATGGGGCAAATGAATCAGCAGAAAAGCAAACGTATCTGATGGTCTCCGTTTAATCTGCTCCAGCCGTCCGCTGTCGCTAATCAATACCGGGCTAGACAAAGAGAAGCCCTTTTTACGTGGGGCAGCAGTAACCCTAATGATCTCTATTCAGGAACTGGCATGTGGGCAGCTGACTAAGCTGATCTTCAACCTGATAACATCGATGGGATACCCCCCTCCCCAAGCTCTTGAGAGGGCACACATTTGATCATTCATGAAGAGCTGCCATCAAAAATAGCCCATGAGACCACAGCTGGACAGGCGCAGAGTAAAGTTGATGGACTTCAGTCTCCCTGGAGCTTCTGCTAACACGGAGCAGTTCCTTGCAGAGCAGACAGCGTGAAGACGACGACCTTCATGTCCAGAGGGGCTCGCTCTTACTCTCCTGTCCCAACAACCCATTCCGCACAGGCTGTTCCTCCAGTATCGGGTTCCTCTCCTCGAACCACCCGGTAGTTGACAATCCTTTGGATGGGACCACTTGGCGTCCAATGTGCCGAGCCAGGCAGAATTCTCCAGTCCGCTGCTGCATTTTAAAGCTGAACATTCCTAAACGCCAGGTGCCTCGACTGCCTTGTACCCCCTAGGTGCGACACCTCAAAGCCTCATTCATCCACAGATAGACATTTACACCCAAGAACCCCCATGATACATAAGATGGGAAAGCAGGATCTACTCATGAGTCTCACACTGTTGGTCATAGAAAATCTGCAATAAACAGCATCACTACCCTGATGTGGTGAAGTTGCTCAGCTAAGTCTCTGTGCCTGTGATCAGAAGGTTGCTGGTTCTAAGCCTGGCCTTGGCATGTCTGCAGGTCCCTCAGCAAGGCTCTTAAGCCTCAGCACCCAGTGTGCCACAACAGGTGGCTGCCCACCTACAGAGCGAAAGTTGGGGGAGGCATAAAGAGAATTACCCCACAGAGATAAATTACTTACATGACTGTTACCATATTTCCAACTCTCCTGTAATCCTCCAGTATCCCATGCTGCCCTAGACCATGCTGACAGATGCCCCTGCCTCCTCTCAGGGTCCCCCTCTAACCATATAAGGCTAAACATTTGTACTCTCCTTGCTACAAGTACCACATTCCTGTGAGTCTGGAAGAAAAGGTCAGGACATTTTTCACACAGACAGCTTAATAAACGTTCTGCATTGATTCACTGTGCTGTATTTTTCCAGTGCATGACCAGGAAATTATATATTGGAAAGTCATAAAGAGCGGCAACGTATGAGAAAATCCTCCTGGACCTTCACGTGAAAGATCAGGCAGAAGCTGCAGCAGGTCCAGGATGCCTCTGTAGTGATACTGAGGTACCATGAGGCCCGCTGTGCACTTGGGTCCTTAAAAGCCCCAGAGGGTCAGATGGGAGATGAAGGGAATTATCTGCTGTCTTGCATTAGAACAATGTTTCCCAATACGGTCCACATTTTTGCTCCCTCCCAGCTCCTCGCCAGGAACTGAGAGTTAGTAATACGCAGACTGTCTGCAGGTCCCAAAGTCCCAGGATGGTAAACACTGCATTAGAAAGTGAGGAGCTCTGAGCAGAGCTGGTAACATGCTAGCATGAACTCTGCAAACAGGAAGCAAGTCCCGTGAGCCACCATGGCAACTCGTAAGGGGCTCCACTTTGTGTAAGACTGAGCTGGTTAGAGATTACGCCGATGATTCACTCCGATCTGTCGGCTCTGGCAGGCTCTGGGCCAGAAGGCCCTCCGCAGGACCACGCTCAGACTAAGAGAGCTCATAGACAGAACAGACCAACAGCGCCATGGGGGGGGGCAAGGGAGGATTAGCGATAGGGGCACCCAGAGCCAGGCAAGGCTGCGGCACCCTACTGCAGGGTTCCTATTGTGGCTGCAGCTTTGCTGGGCGGCCACTCCCCAGACTCCTGGGACCTGCATGAGGAGCTCGGTGTGGGACGGGCACAGGGGGGGTCGAGACAGCACTGATAGGGAGCGGGAGCCCTGTGAACCGATGCTAAGCACTGCTTATAAGTGTCATTGTGTTACCTGTGCAGAAAGCAAACAGAGAAAGCTCCTCCATACCAATTCCAGTCAGTATAGACCCCTAAAGTGAGGCTGAGGGAATCTCCACTGTTGCATAGAGTGGAGAGGTACTCCCAGAGAGGCAGAACGCAAGAGTAGCAGAGCTGGGTACTGCGGCCAATCAGAGACCAGAGGCCCAATGTGCAAATGATATGCGCACCAGCAGGCAGGACGCTAGGACTCGGCAGAGGCCCACATATTCGCCGCTTTCATACAGTCGCCAAAACAGAGAAGAGCCCACTTGTGATCGCTTAAATGGCAGCTCTTGCGCAGATGCTGCTGTCATTTCATAATTCTCAGCATTTTCTGGGGAGGACTCCATTTATCAAGCTTGATATCAATCTCGTCAGCAGTCTAATAACTCATTTTCCACAACTAATGACGCTCCACCTGATAAAAGTGCGATACAGGACGGCCGTTTACGTGCTTGGGGAGTAAACGTCGCCGTGATGACAGTGCAAGGGGACCCGGCAGCGCGGCCCGACGGCCTTCAGCCGCCGTGCTCCGCGACAGCGCTCTTTAATCAGAGAGACTTATGGTGATCACACTCATGCATGCGGTGAACACGGCCTCTGTGATGCACAGGATCCGGGGAAATGAGAGAGGGGCATGCTGGGTATTAGTCAAGATGTCTGCTTTTAAATAGTAAGGAGCCCTGTAGCACAGTTAGGTCTAGAGTAAGAAGCAGTAAGTACAGCAACCGGAGGAGTAAGTAGTTGAGAGGTCAGTAGTACGGATGGTCCAACCACTGATTTTCTGTTATTTCTGTTATTAGAATCAAGCTAAACCAATACCAATTTCTTTACTTCTGTAAGGGGAAGATGTGACCTCAGAAAGTCTATTCATCATGACGTGTATCTATGTATAATGCAAATTCACCCAAGGGAACGCAGTTAGTAAAATGCAGCCTATCAGAAATATTGAAGTCAAATCTCAGCTTTGAAACTGATTGCGGAAACGCTGTCATGGATCACGGTTTGATACAGTTGTGGCAGAGCAGTCTCCCTGAGGTTTGTCATTGGCAGATGGCATCGCGGCTCTGGATCAGCCAAAAGACGTTTGAAATCCACACCTTCTACAGCCGACAGCGGCTGGTTCCCCGGCCCAATAAAGTATCATTTTGGCCGCGGCATGTTCAGCTTTCCTACGTTCCACACTGTAGGGCTTGACTTTTCTCACCGTCATCGTTAAGGGCGGCTGCACAAGAGCTAGTTTGCTAGTCACAGCAGCCTTAGCATTTGCACGTTTTTCAAAGTCTGCATTCCGCCGGCCGCTTTTCAGGTGTCGATTGAGGGTTGTGATGTTTATTTATTTATTTTTGACTATCCCCCACAAGCAATTTCTTATCCCACAACCTGCATATTTGTCATCTTTAGTAGAGACATGATAAAACTGGCAGAGCGGTAAGGACATATGCATTCTTACTCTACAGCGTTTGCCTTCCGTTTATTTTGTGTCACTTCCCTTTCCTTAAAATGAGTCATTTTTATTTAAATCAGCCCTTATAGAGACAACTGAGACATTTTAGGGGGGATACTGATCAATGGTCGATTGATGTTAGAATCTGTAGTCAGCAGTACAGCAAAGGTTAGAATATGGAGGTCAAGGGCCCAGGAAAGACAAGTAAGGAGGGCAGTGGTACAAGATAGGGTACAATAAGAATGTCAATGGTACAGAGAGGACCACACCAAATAGATTTTTCTTCTTAGTGGGGGTGGGTAGGGTGGGGCAGAGTGAGATAATATACAATGTGGCATAGCAGAAGCAGGAGAGGTGTGAAGTTCAATGTCGTTATGTCATCCACTGCGGAATGTCCAAATGAGAGCAGGAATGCTGGGTTAAAGTCTTCAGACCTGTGTCCACCCAGCCGGGGGTCCATGCCAGAGCCGGGGGTCCATGACAGTGCCGTGTCCAGCCGGCCGGGGTCCATGACAGTGCCGTGTCCAGCCGGCCGGGGTCCATGTCAGTGCCGTGTCCAGCCGGCCGGGGTCCATGACAGTGCCGTGTCCAGCCGGCCGGGGTCCATGTCAGAACTGCGTTAGTCCCCCACCTCATATGCAGACACGCTGCACCACTGCACAGCTGTAGGAGGCCAGCGTGCCCACAAAGCCTGGCCAGTGAGGTGCCATACAGCACATTATAGGTTGGCTTTAGCCAATAAACAAACCTGCAATCACCAAAAAAAAAAAAAACAAAACAAAAACAAGAGATCCATGTGCTTGCCACTGAATATATAAAATACCATTAATGTGTGATGGTGAGACATAGCAGCATGTAGTGGCCTGACATCGAGGTTCTCCATGAGGAGAGACAGGACACAGCGTTCTAAAACATCACCAGTCACCCTTAAGCACACTGAACTGCTTCGTCACCCACTCCGATCTAATAAAATTTGTCTAAACATAAGCTTTGGGATTACCACAGCTTTCGCCAGTCTGAAATTGGATTTAACTGAAATTTCACAGGACGAGCGTCCCCGAAGAGCGCTCTCCTGTTTAGCGCCGAAATGTGAGCTGTTCAGAAGCGGCTGGGCCAGGGAGCTGCGACGGGCTCCTGCGGGAACGGGGGCCATTTCACGCCATTTGCTCAGCAAACACTGGGAGCCTGTTCGCCACTGTCAAATCTGCATGTCGTAGCTCATTACGTCCAGCTGAAGGCTGAGCCTGCATCTTATTTATGGGTCGTATTTAAGTATTTCTGTAACACTACAGTATTCTGTTTTCGGAACAATCTATCGATGTACTTTTTCGACCACGTTCACTTGTTTGCACTATGCGCACTGCCTTTACACCTTGTCTGTTTGGCACTATATGTATGATCCTCAGTGCACTCGGTGTTGTAAGCAACAGAATATTCCCCTGGGATCAATGATCCATCTTAATCTTGGCACAGTTCCTTGCAGTATTCAGTTACAGATGTATCGACGTGAAAGAGGCACTTTTTGCATTAGCTCAGGGTTCCACTTGACTGGGCTCTTGAATCCATGGGGCACAACTCACATTCCATACGGGATGGGCTTTGGGTTACGCCTCGCACACAGCGGGGCTCGGGTCACAGCCACGTTCCCCTGAAAGGACACCTCTTCCGTGCCAGGTGTAGGTGGGGCATCAGCCGCTATATCAGCACGTGTCGCTGGGCTCCGGGAAACAGCTTTGGCTCCACCTCCGCGCAGCCTGACGTGAAACCTACAGGAAACGTCTCCAAAATCCAGCCGGGCTCTGGTCCCTGTCCATCCCTGTGACTCCCACTCTTCCCGGACCTTTCCAAAGGGGTGCACGGATGTCAAATTCAACATGGCGTCTTATCAGTAACACAGGTTGAAGGGGAATAAAACACAGCCCAAAAATGTGTGTAATTAAGCTGAATGAGACCAACAGGAAAAGAACTCAGGTGGCAGTAAATCACGAGGCAGGAGCCAATCAGAGGCTGCCTGGGCGCCTTTGTTCTGGGCGCGACCCCGAGGTCCCGCATCCGTGCTTACATCCAGCTGAATACTGCAATCTGCCCTATTCTCCAGCACATCCTGCTCAGGAGCTGCCACTCGGAGGAACCACAGATGCTGGGCAATTCAGGATGTTTCTGTTGCTAGCTGGCTACCTATTAAAGACATCTGGCAGCTGCTGGAGAGGGGAATTATTTCAACCAAGCTTTAAAAAAGCAAAACGTGACTGAAGTAGCGCGAAACTGAGAGCGTCAGCCGGCCTCGCCTCGCGCCCAACGAGATTCCGGCCGTTTTGAGTCCTGTGACACCGAGGTGTGGTGGGAAGGGATGCCGTCTAATTACACTCATTCAGATAGAAGGTGTGTGACCAAAAGGCTAAAGGATGCTATACTAAAGGAAGCCTTTCATCTCATTCGCATGGGAAGCTACCGTCATTCAGGCAAATAGCTCACATAAAGCCAGCAAACCGCAGCCTGCTCACTCACACATCGCTACATCATATTCATCTATCCGAAGCAACACACATTTTCTTGAGAACGCAGGGTCGGCGAGTACCTGAAGTAAGCGAGCAAAACCCAGGGATGTGAACCAGCAACCTTCTCGTCACGGAAGCAACGTGCTGAGCCGCACGCCAGCAAATGAATCTCAGCTGGCTGAAAACACACGGCTAAAGTCACACCGTTCACAACTTACGGAGCGGACCCGTCAAACCCACCCTGACACCTCCTCCCGGGTCTCCAGGAGCCCGGACTGAATCACTTGATTTAAAAGCTACTCCTGGACCAGGGGGTTAAAAAGCACGAAAGCATTTCGTCTCTGATTCTTTTCTTGTAGCCAAAATGAGGCTAAATATTTAGGTTGACATTCATTACAAACGGCAAATCTTACGTAACACTCTACAGAAGGGCTCGCTTACCGTCGTCCTAAAGAATTAAGCAGCTCTGTTGTCCCACATGACAGCAACACTCTAATCACCTTCAAACCATCACCTTTTCAAACCTAATACATCAGCCAGACTTCCCTCCCAAATGGCGATGCGGGGTCACGGCGGGTCGGGGAGTTAAAAGGGCCCTTTCTCCCTGAGTGGAGGCGTGGACTGACAAGACTGGAACGTGGGATGCGGACGACCAGAGCTGGGAGGACATCCTGACTGTGACTCTCTCCTCACCAAAGACACACGGAAGCAGGTGAGACAGCGGATGAAGACCATTAGTTACGAGGAGGGGGCTGGTTACTGAGAGGGCTCCAGACTTAGCGTAGAGGCAGAGCAGTCTTTCACGGGTGAGACGCAGGACAAGCGATCATGTCAAGTCGCTGCCCCCCCACATCTACACGACACACACAGAGCACAGCTCAGGGCTCAAAGGACGCAATCGGCCAGTCAATAACCAATTAGCATCATAGGATCTGAACTGCCTGTAAGCACAAGGACTGGTCACTGGCAGCCGGATTAAGTCTGTCTGTGTTAATCAAACCTCTTTAAATACCCAGGGTCTTGATTATGATTAACTGGCTTCCTGACCTCGGAATTAAGCAGATTTATAGAGATAAACTCACTTAATATGCCTCAGTGCTGGTGTCCATATTTACTGAACAGCAGAAGAAACCGGCTTGGATGGAGATACACGAGCGTGGATCTGCAAGTTGCGGGCTGGGGGGTGGGGATCCACAGAAAGCTGACTCATAAGCAAAATCATGTCAGCAAACCAGGAAGTCTGAGAGTGACTTTGGGTTCCGGCTCCCCCCTACCTCACCTCATTAACGTCGATGCTGTGTCGTCTCATGTACTCCCGGTCATTGACCTGCCCCCCCTCCATAAAGTCCATGGTCAGGATGCGCTTGGTGGACAGGTCCCAGTGAATCTTAGGAACCTGCAGAAACAGAAGCCCAGTGAGTAGTCCTGTGCCTTCCTGAACAGCGCAGCGCCGCTCCTGTCCCTTCCTGAACAGAGCAGCGCCGCTCCTGTCCCTTCCTGAACAGAGCAGCGCCGCTCCTGTCCCTTCCTGAACAGAGCAGCGCCGCTCCTGTCCCTTCCTGAACAGCGCAG
>JABFEA020000029.1:13296109-13314566 GCA_019775915.2 Cyphomyrus plagiostoma | reverse complement strand
ATGTAACTAGCTGACGCCCCTCATCTGACCGCCAAAGGCCATGTAACTAGCTGACGCCCCTCATCTGACCGCCAAAGGCCATGTAACTAGCTGACGCCCCTCATCTGACCGCCAAAGACCATGTAGCTAGCTGACGCCCCTCATCTGTCCACGCAGCTAGCCAGCAGCCGACACTATAGGGAGGAATCTCTCAGTGCAGATGAATTGCGTTCAGAGAAGCATGCATTTTAGTTATATGAAGTTCAGACCTCGAGTGCCCATGCAGCGCTCACCAAAGAGCAGTTTGCAATGAACAGAGCAATTCACCTTAGACCTACCTAAGACAATCTTTACATCAAGCCCTGAATTTCAATTACAAACGGAACACTTTCCAGTCCCATGATGATGAGGCCAGTCGGGTCCATAGCTATCTGCAGAACCCGGTCCAAAGGGGCACCTCTATTGTTCATCTCTATAAATGTGCCTCTCATTTACCACCAAAACAAACAGATGTGAAATTGTGCTTACATCAATTACTGTCCTTTTCTGCAGTTATTGTCAAGAAACTGCTTTTCCTACCTTCTTAGGTTATTAAAGAAAATCACACCCCATTCTATCAAACAAGCAATTTCAGCCCAGAATTGCTCAGGTGAATTAACAGCTTTCGGACCAGACGGCTGAAGCTTGGGCTGGGTGTTTACGGGTGAGGTTTCAGAGTGGACAGCTTCATCACAAGCTTCCAGCAAGGGGCTCCTCCAGGTGACTGCTGCACCACTCCCAGCTACAGTTCTCACAAAACCCAACCTTTTATTTCTGAACTGTACAAGGCCTGCATGCCTTGGGAGCGGTCAGTTAACCTCAGACCCCGACACCCTGAACAGAAGTTTATTGGTCACTTTAGATCAGCGTTTCCCAATCCAGTCCTTGGGGACCCAAAGACAGTCCACATTTTTGCTCCCCTCCAAGCTCCCGGTAGCAAAAATGTTCACTGTCTGGTAGGGAGCTTGGAAGGAGCAAAAACATGGACTGGCTGTGGGTTGCCGAGGACCAGATTGGGAATCACTGCTTTAGATGATGGCATACATGGGAAACCTGGCAGCTCCACACAGAGGGGCAAAATGCAGTGTGGTCTGCGACCCTCAGACGAAGAAGCCCAACTGCCGGGAACAACAAACAGACGAAATGTGGTCAGATGGGCTCAGAGAGGCTCCAGGCCTGAGCCCTCCATTTCCAGAAGTAATTAAAGCACTCTGCTGTAGTGCATTACCTAACAGATGTCAATGGCAGCTGAGAGGCCAGGCCCAATCAGCAGAGATGGGGAAACATGTTAGAAGATTTTATTTAGCAAACTCCAAAGCAAATTTATTCAGTGTCGAAGATCCACCCCTCAGTTTTGGATGATCTTGGCCTTTTCTGCCCTGACAGTCACTCCAACCATCATACTGACAGATGCCGTCCAACATTCAGTTCTCTGAAGCAGTGTTTCCCAATCTGGTCCTCCGAGGACCCACAGGCAGCTCACGTTTTCGCTCCCTCCCAGCTCCTGAAACATGGACTGACTGTGGTAGGGAGCTGGGAGGGAACAAAAACGAGGACCGGATGTTGGTCCTGGAGGACTGGACTGGGAAACACTGCTTCAGAGAACTAAAGTAGGGGTTTACAACCCCTGGTCAGCAGCTGGTATTCCATGGGGTCACAGAAGGAGGAGATGTTACTGGGGGGTTGGTTAATTCCCAAAAATAAACTGTGTGTGTATATAAAAATACTTTCCACAATGCCTCACATTTGCACATTCTGCATACAGCAGAAAAGACGCAAACAACTAAACTGATTAACATCTCAGAAAAAACCGGTGGTACATTTTCTAAGTGATGTTTTTTTTTTACAAGTAAACCCATCCACAGACATCAAAAGGTTGGAAACCACTAGTCTAAAGGTTATGGACCGAAGAACCAGAAAGACCAGAATCAGAAATCATGCGAGCTCAAACTAGGACAAAAAAAGGCTGAAAGTAAGGGAGGTCTTTCAAACAGTACAGGAAGGCAGCCAGCGAGGAAGAGGATACTGCTGAAGTGCAAAAAGAGAGGGTTCCAAGACTGCAGGAGCAGTAAATACACTGCACACCAATGTAGAGGTTAAAGTAAACAGGAGAAACTAAAATTAAACCTAATAAAACCAGATGCAAGCATGATATACCTAGAATATTGACAGGCCTCGAATGACTGAAAACATTTTAATTTCCAAATATAGCTGCTCTATAATGGGTGCAGTATAATAAATTTACTGGCCATTGACTGTGAAATGAACCATCTCCTCTTCCTCTAACAGTGTGGAGAAGCCGATGTGAGAAGGTTAACAGTGCCAGCCACAGGAGATCACACCAGTTTTGGAGGCACTAAGCCAGGGTTCCCGGCACTGAGGAGAGCCTGCTCTGCTCTTACAGAAAACCCAACCCAAAGAAAGCAGCACCCACATCTGGTCACACCTGGCAGGACTTTAGGCAGTGCTGCCATCTAGTGGCAGAGAGAGCAACTGCGGAGACACCTTTTCCAACAATGCCCACACAAGCAGCCAAACACATGTACAGCATGTGTACTTATGTTGGGGTCTGATCTGGGAGAGTCTGTCCCTGGTAGCACAGGAAACTCATACAGCCCCCATACAAAGGTTATCATCTGCTTATCAGTCTGGACCAGGAAAAACTCCACAACCAAGATTTCAGCTACCTCAAAGCAAATTAAACGATTCTATGGAACATGGTCTAACAAATACTGGAACTATCAGAGAAACAGGTAAGCAGCATGCGCTGATTACAGCATGTTGCTGCACCCACCACATGACAAACCACCTCAGGGATGAGAACCTGAGTGCAGCTCAGGTTGTGGTGGGTGATACCTCAGTACCACACTCATCCAAATGGACCAGCGTGAGTTTTTTTCCAGTGGTTGGAGTGCCAATCCTGCTACCACCCCCCAAATTTCCCTGTAAGTTGGAAGACCTGCTTGCAGGGCTGGGTGTACATTAAAATCATTCCCAGAACAAAAGCATGTTAAGGGCCTTGCTCAAGGACCCAACAGAGTAGGATCACTCCTGGCATTTGTGGGATTATGACCAATCCAATTATCCTGGTCATAGAGGGAGAGCACGCAAAATTGCCAGACACAGCAATGATGAGATTCGAACCCTCAACCTTGGAGGTGTGCCGCAGCAGAGCCACTCGTTGAGCCACCCTTAATTACAACATGCTAGATATTTATAGGAGCAGGCTAGCATTATGATTTAAGTTATATCCCACAAACAGCCAGTCAGAGTCCAGAAAGCTAAATACAGCAGTCCATCATTGTCAAGGCTGAGCTCCTCGCGGACAGACTGTTGGCCGCATCGGCGGGAAAACGCACCTCCAGCGAACACTCACAATAACACCTGTTCCCTTACTCTGCCCACTAATGGCGGCATTAGCATTAGCGGCAGCCCTGTCTCTCATCTTTGTGCTTCAAATGGCAGCAAGGATCTTCTGCCTCACATTATTAGGCATTCAGAGAGTGTTTTCTTGCGCGCCTCCTTGACGATCAGAGACCAGCTACCCAGGGGATCAATATCCATGGGGTGTCCCCACAGAACAGCTCCAGATCCAGCCAAAAGGCTAAGTGGAATTGACTGCCACCGGCCAGGTCCAGCTGCCATCCTTCTAGGGGGCGCGTCCAGGGCGGCAGATCTGGGCTGGAGGCGTGGCCCTGACAGATATGCCCATCAGGCAGGAGAGCAGCTGGCCACACAAACCCAGCAGGAAACAGGAAGTCTTTGGCATCCCAAACACCATCCCTCACAATTATCGACTTCAAACACCCCAGAGATTTAGGCAAAAAACGACATACTATCACATCAAAGGCAGACTTACAACGCTGGCTTCAAAGGAAATCCTTCATTACGAATGTGTCATTACCTCCCTTTAAGGGTGTTTCTGTTCCATGGAAATACACTGCATCTCTCACGTGAATACAGCTGTTAAATAGTACACATCAAAGACTAGATAAATCACCAGTGAGATCGCAGGGGCTCTCACTTCCGGGTGTTCTCTCTAAGAACAGAAATCAGGCCCATTCCCTCAGCTCTTCAGGAGACTGCAGCTGCGGCATGTAAAGCGCGACATTTAGTGAAGCCATCTGAACAAAGCACCCTGCTTGTGGACACAGGAGACACGTCTGAACTTCCTCAAGCCCTGCAGACGTGGTGATGTCCTCAACGCTGCCCACGATTCCTGAACTGAATGCGTCAGGCGGCCACAATGAGACTGGCGTTTCAAGGGCATAATTAGCGCCACGTCCCTTGGGGTCAGCAGAGGGCATCATGGGGAACGGGGGGGGTCAGGTGCGAGTCGCGGTGGCCAAATGAGCGTGCAGAGGGGCAGCGAGACTAACGGATGGTGACGGATATCTCATGACACATTGATGGGAATGTGGCATATGGTGAAACAAAGCTACAGCAAAAAGACAAAATGACCGCATCCTAACAGCCATTTAGGCATCAAACCAAAGCGTGTCCCTCATACAGGCGGAGATCTTCATATAGACACACAGCAGCACTGAAGGGTGGGGAAGAAAGCACAGCTCCCACTGACACCCCCATTACGGCCATGACGCTGAAGCAGAAATGAGCAAACCATGAGGGGGGAAATCGAACCAGGCCAGAAGGAGCTATCCAAACCATGCGGAGAGAATGAACCGGGCTAGAAGGAACTATCAAAAGCAGGAGAATAAGGGGAATCAAGGACAGACAGAATGGGAGTGCCCAACCAGGAGAGTAAAGAGGATCAAGCCATATCCAAAATAGGAGAACCAAACTAGGAGAATAAGGGAAACTGAACAGAAACAAGGAGAATGAGGAGGATCAAACTCAGTCCAAATGGGAGAACCAAAGCAGGAGAATAAGAAGGATCAAACCCCTTCCAGACGGGGAGAATCAAATTGTGCACAAATTCTTCCCCACAGTACAGAGTTTCCATGTCCTGCTATAGCTGGAAGCTCTGGATGTAGGAAAACAGAAGCCTGTTGGGCCGCCGAAATAACACTTCCTGAAGGAGAACTGTGGAAAGGGACAGGAGACCCCTTACCTGAGGCCATAATATGGTTCTCTTACTCCTGCAGTCATCTGGAAAATGTCATCCCAATCTCGGCAGAGCACAGAGGTCCCTGCGACCAGAGGTCCCCCCACCATAATGAAGCGAATACATTTAAACACCCATGACAAACAACCAGAATGGGTCCATATTAATAATCACAAAAAAGGATGTGAAATAAACCCCCCCGACCTTCATCTTCTTTTCAATGACTCTGACCATTAATCAAGATTAGTCATGGAAACGACATTACTATCAGCCAGCGACATCAGGGGTTTTTAACTTGGGTATCAGAGCCAAGTAATTAATGACATCATTGAGTTGAGATTAACTAATAAATAGGGGGCGGGGCTGCAGCAGGGTCCCGGGAGCTTGAGCTGGAACGAGCTCAGAGCCCATTACCAGCTTCCCGGTATTAATGGGGGCCAGGATCGTTTGGCTTTAATGCCTGATAGTGAAGTAAGTGCATAAACAGCCACTCAGTCTGGATGCAGCAGCACAGTACGTGACTAATGCTCCAAGGTGGCGCTGTCACAATCAACAGGCGGGGGCGGTGTGCGGAAGTCGTGCCTGCATTCAGAAGGTTGCTTGTTCGAGTCCTGTGGCTGGCAGGGCTCCAAGGACAATCTGACCCTGCCTTCACATAAAGCACCCTCTCCCTCATTGTCACCTGGCTTTCTGTCTTCCGTATTCCCTGGTTTCGAGTTATGGTGCATAAATGACGCGGGAAAGTATCACAACACATCCATGTAAAGCGGCTTGGGGGCGACTGTTGTGAACGGCGCTATATAAAAATAAACCGAACTGAAGTGAATCCACAGAGGCCTGGTATTGTGTCCACACGGTTTGGGAGTCACACCTTTGCTCCATGTGACGTTAGAGGGAGGTGGTCTTGCACGTCTGATGACTCTGCAGGTTGCTGCTCCCTTCCCCCACACCACTACGCACCACGCCCTGCCTGCGCGACTTGGTTATGCCCTCTAATGCAGCTACAGTCGCTTGCCAGGCTACATTTACCACATCAGATGCCAAGACCCCACCACCCCTCACAGAGATCCGCATCTCAGTCAGCATTAGATACAGCAGACGAGCGTCGCATTTATGGCGGCGTTTAGCCTCCCTGGAAGCACCGACAGTCGCCTCTATGTCGGGTCAACCGGCAACCGGAGCATGGCGGTGGACCCCCCCCGCTGCGATTGGCTGACGGGTTGAGGGCCCCTCCCCCGGCGGCCATTTCACAGCCTGCTCTATGGATGAACATGAGATCTGCCAGGCAAGGAGGGGCTCAGCGGCTCGCCGTGCGTCTGCTGCCCCCCGCAGGCCGCCGGCGCGCATCAGCACGGGGCGATATACCAACGGCAAAGTGCTCGTCCGTTTAAGCACATGGATTGCGCTCGCTCACAAGAAATGGCTCTTTAGTCCGGGAGGAGAGAGAAATCAGCGGCGGATCGTGTGGGTGGGGGGGCCGGGGAACATCCGCAACCTTGGAAGCCATCAGACGCGCTCTCGACACTGACGGCAGAACACGCGAGCAGGAGGAAGTGACGCCCGCCCACTGACACGCCGCGAAAATCATAATTAGCTCTGAAAAGCTCTCCGCATCTCCTGCTGCCCTCTGTACACACGACTTCTATGTGCGGTGAGATAACTGCTCGTGAGCAAAAGCTTTAAAAGGCAGAGGGGCCAGGAGGCCAGCTGGTGGGGAGCACAAGTACAAGCCAGAGATCCAGGATGCTGTCCATACTGTAGAACAGGAACAGGCCAGACTTGCAGAAACAGGCCATACATTACGCTCCAGACCACAGAAAAGGAACAAGATAGACATCCAGCATCCTAAGTACTATATTGCGCAGAACAGAGTCCAGATCACGTAACGCAATAATCTATCTTTTAATAATCCTCACTTTCCCTTGTGCCTAATAACCACAACACAGCAGCTGATGTCACAGTGTTTCACACAGCAATGTGACAAGGGCTTCACACCCATCGGGAAACTGATCAGCTGTCTGGATTAAATCAGGGCCATTAATTCTAATCAGCGCGAGCAGCCAGGCGTGACGGCTGCCCACGGGAACACGGCGAGCTCCGCGCTCCAGGGCTGGCCTGGCCACGTTCTTCAGGGGTCAGCAGCTCCCCTCCACACCTGCGCCGCTGGGCGGGGTTTTCTGGGCGGAGCCTGCGGGGAAGAGAGGTGGGCCTGTGCGGCGCTCAAGATGCACAACTGGCCCTGGTGACAATGACTGGGAATTTGTTTCAGAAAAAAAGCAGCACACTTATATGCAGTGGTTTCACAGTTTATGTTTGGGGCATGTTACTCAAAAACTACGAAGTGTGTGGTCTTATACTCTCATACAGGACACATTCTTTAAAGTGGGTTTTTAAATAACGAAGTAATAAAAGTCTCCAACAAGGGCATTACATCCAGCTAGCTTAAGCGTTATTAAAGCCCTCCAACATCAAACTGACACACTATATGACATACTGTGCACTGAGACACCTGTTTGCAGGCTGTTCTGGGACAGGCAACGCATTATTCGAGGCAAGCTGCACATGCACGTGCATTTATTCCTGCCATAATACCGTTGTGTAAGGTAGCGAAACCTCACACGGCTGCCAAAATGATCCCTTGACCTCAGAACGGCCCAGCTGATCACCGCTGCAGCCACATGAAGTGCTTACAGGCAGAACATAGCCCTGCGTGGGGCCTGTGCTCAATCCCATTTTCACTTACACGAAATGCGGCGCACATACACCACAGATTAACTGCAGAAAAATGTGACGCATTAATCCCATAAAGACGGACACGTATTGGCCCCTTATCTGTGAGATGCACAACCCCTGAACGACTTAAGGGAAAAAAAATGGATCTTACCTTGGATTTCAGAGCCCAGTATTCCTCTGTACCGTACTGCACATTTCGGAGGGAAGTGAGGTAATCGTAGCTGATAACTGCAGTCTAAAGACAACAGCGAGATTAAGGTGGGAAAACCTGTCAATTTGACAGATTTCAATGGGAATGGATGTGTGTGAAATACTGAACCTTAGGCTGGTGAAGTGAATCTGGCCATGTCGACCTTAAGGGGGGTGATCTTAAAGGACACAGGAAGCCATCTGTAGGCCGTCTGTACTACCCTATGTAAGTATGCAGTGTCTGAAGGACAGACAGGCAGTAAGGTGTCATTATGACACGAAATTCTTTAGAAGGGAGATTAACCAAAGTATGAAATTATATCAGATGTGTTAGACATGCATCTCACCATTACTTAATACGTGAGCCAGTGCGTTTGTATACCTACCGTAGCTGCGGCTCTTCCAAACCGAACCACGCTGACGTCGCTGGGGTCCAGGTGTTTGCCGTAAAGGTAGAGGCCGGAGGAAGCGAGCAGCGCGGCGCCGGCGGCGGACGACACTCTGAGCAGGCGACCAGCCATGGCGGCGCCGTAAGGCGGAAGATGGAGGTGAGGGACGGGCGGCGGAGTCACCGGGCGGATCGGCCCACGGAGGCCAGCAAACCATAAGCTGCAAATTAAGGCGTAAGGCGCTGATTAATCATTTCCGAATTACTTAATGGACAAAATGTAAACGATGTGGTAAATATGCATTTAAATATCAAGTAATTTAGTTATAAATAATTAACATTTTAATTTCCCAAGATATGTATAAGTGAGATGCAATCATTTTACTGCCCTATTTTCAGATGAAGAGGATTCAGTCTGAACTCTAAACGGTACACAAAACCATTCCGAAGTTTGTTTCAGTGGCTAAGAACATCTAGAAATCACTCATCGTCCACTTGAAAATAAGCCATTTTCTGAGATTTCAAAATAGCTTTAATTACATAAATTTGTAGTTATTTTTTTAAAAAAAATCACATCTGAACATGCAAAACGTGACGATATTTTTATAAGGTCCTGTCGAAACTACGCAAATAAATTGCTTAACGTTACAGAAGTAACCTCAGTGTGTTTCATTGATCTCCGGGTGTTCTGACGAGTTGAGCTACTTATCGAGCCTTTCTGCGCATGTGCAGTTCCACCGTTTTGGGATTAGGGTTAAAGTAAAGGTTTTTGGGGGGTTAGGGTAAGAGAGAGGTTCTATCGATTAGCACTACGGTAGCCTAACTGGACAAAGTACCTCAACTCGACAGCACACCGGCACGGTGATGATGTGCGGTATTGTGTTAAAAACGAAACATATTCAGCGTTTTTGGGTATCCTACAGGTAAGGACAAAGTCAGACGGGACAGGGCAGATGACAGGTGGGATGCAGGGGGGAAATGAGGCGTCACAGGGGCTTGGCCATGCTGAGTAACCGTGAGGTCCAGGTGACATCCACTACATTACCCAATAGGTTTTATAATCAACGTAACTCACCCAAGATAAACACGGCAATGTCACTTCACGATACGAATTTACTAAACCAGTATAAACTACTCCGTTACATATTTTTCCTCAATTCAAAAATTATTTTTAAAAGCGATGTACGAAGGCTGTAAGATTTCGCGTGGACAACTGCAATAATTTCCATTCACTCACCGGCTTTCCGCGACCTCTTACCTAACACAAGCTACATTACTCACAATGCGCATGTCAGTATGTACGTAGCCGCTAAGGACCTCACTGCGCATGTTGCCTCGCACGTCATGCTGGTCAATGTAGTATACGTAAGTCCTGTTCGCATATTCAATCGAAACAATGCAAGCGCACATATAAAGCTAAGCATTCCATAAGGATAAATTTGGCTATACTTCCTGCACAAATAAAAGTAATTTATATCATATATGATAATTAATGTTAGAGGAATACTTAGTCCAGTCAAAGCAAACAATTAAGGTATAATTATGTTTCCAACAAAACAATGATATTGAAGTACCTAGGGAAGTTGTGGTGTCCTGACAGTGTCACAGGAACGATACACTTCAGGCAAAAGAAAAGCTGGGGACCTGAATACACCATCTCCCATAAAATTCAGTGGAAGTCATTTGTCAGTATTGAATGAAAGGATCTTGTGCATAACTGGAAGCTGAAAAATAGTGAATGTGTGCGGTAATAATGACACATGCAGCGTACAATAAGTCCAGGGACTTTATTTGGCTTGGTGATAAATATTTACAATAAACCAGTGAACACATTTTGTCAGATCACATATACTGGTTTACAATTTCTCCATAACAGATATTCAGCTTTCCTCCACTTCTCCGATCAATCTTCGGGGTACAGATTGTCTATTTCTGCCAACCTGAAGCTGTGAAAAGAAAATCAATTTAATATGACAGTTTTAACTATTTAATATACATGGGAGATGCTTACAGTAGCAGAACGATAATCTGGTGCTGGCTTGTGACTGAACTTACCTTTGTATCTTCTATAATGTGTGGGTCTTTCTGTAGCGCATTAAAAAGCCCCTCTTCAGTGGTAAAACTGACCCAGCAGAATCCTTTGTGAAAACCAGTGTCCTTGTCCTGTGCAATGAATTAGACAATCAGGTTCACTGAAGAACATGGCAACATACTTTCTGATTAAACTGAATATAACTACTTACAAAAGGAAGCAGACACCTTTTTATCTGACCAAACTGCCCGAAGTACTCCCTCATTTCCTCTGCAAAAAAACAAAAAAAAATTAAAAATATACTGACAAAACTGCCTGAAAATAAATAAATAAATAGATTTAGCTGCATTAGGCTATTTTGGTGACAAATTCCCTAAAAATAAGTTGGGTCAAGAAAAAGATTCCCCACATCCATGTCTGGCACCATTTGGCTGTAGCACAGCAGCATCTCTTCGGAGTCGATCAGGTTGTAGCTTATGACCTCTGGAATGTCGTCCCACTGTACAAGTTCAGTGTGAAGTCGTCCGTTACTGGTGCACTGATTCAGAGCATCCCAAAGATGCTCAATGGTTGATGTGTCATGTGCATTTTATTTTTTTAAACAGACACTTTCATACAAAGTGATGTATAATTGAGAAGCCAGTAACTGGAAGCAACTGGGGGTTAAGCTTGCTCAAGGGCCCAACAGGAAAATCACCTCGCTGATCCCGGCCACGTACCACTGCATGATTGAAAACACTGGCAAAAGCAGAGATGGCCTATGGTGAGGAAATGGATCATGGCATTCATGCCTATGGTAACAGCTCTGGTGGACATCCCTGCACCCAACATGCCAATGGCACGGCCCTGCAAAACTTGAGGTGCCGGGGGCATTGCTTTATTTAACAAACACTGCAAAATTCAGAGGGCCATATTACTGTAGTCAAAATAAAGCACACCTGGGTATGAAGGAAGTTGCTCAATCAGCTGGTTGATGTTACTCCTGTACAGTATATGGCAGGGGTGTCAAACTCCAGTCCTGGAGGGCTGGAACCCTGCACATTTTTGGGTTTCCTTTCATTTAACACACCTGATTCAACTCCTTGCACCTCCTTGTGCTAATTACCACACAGCCCACAGCTGATAAATTTGTGGTGGAACAAGGCTACGGTCCTCCGGGACTGGAGTTCGACGCCCCTGGTATATGGGTTACGCATGGATAAATAACTTTTTATTTGGTAAAATCTGAAAGACATACGTACTTGGTACGCGCACTAAAAATCCCGATTTTTTTTGAACGGCTGGAAAATGGGAGTAAAACCCAGAAGTGCAGCCATTTATATTCTTGCTCAGCATAAGATGCAAACTCGTAAATTAGCCACACGTGACATACCCGAACCCGTTATTTTTGCATTCCATTAAGTCAAATTGAAAATGTACAAGTACTTAACAATTAGAACAATCCCACAACAAATCGACAGTGACGACCGCAACAGTCTTTCTAAATTCTAACACGTTTTACATGAAACATGCCGGCGAGCCGTCAAGCAAGGTGACATTGATCATTTATTTGTAAACATGCAGACTCCATAAATAGCTTCACGTTAAATGTAACGGCACATCACCTTTGAACTGGGCAGAATATTTAACTGTGCACCGATACTCACTGTTTGCGACAGTCCATGGTACTTTGTTAACGAAGAGCTCGAAAACCTTCTTCGCGGGAGCAGCCATCTTTCCGGAAGCAGACTGCGTACGACCTTTCACCCAAAGTCACTTGACACGACGCCACGTGAAACCCCTCAAAGCGTTGCAAAATGAAATATCATTCTACGGCAACACCGTTATTTCATTTACTCGTCATATTTAGCATTCATGTAAGCATGTCATTTAGTAAAAGTGAGTTACTTCCCCCTACAGAATACCTTGAAAGTGAAATTAAACTCACAAGACAAACAGACCGGCCGTTGCTTAGGAAACCAGCGTTGGTTAGTAGGTACGACGCCTGAGCCGTATCTACGTCTGTTTAACCGCGTGCTCAATGAGACACAATTAAATTACACCAAGTTTAATGCTCCGCTAGGTAAGGGACAGTTTCCAGACAAACTTGCATGTACGATTCACTTTGATTTAACTTTTTTTACTACTCGTGACAATGAAATAATTTGGTATAATGTATTAAAGCTTTCTACTAGCTCTGTGCGGAAGGAATGACAAACTGCATTGAGCAACGTTTATTGTAGTTAAGTTTTATTTCCCTTTCAATGCGCTAACCGTCATCACCTTGTCAGCTGCTATTGACTATGAAGAAGCCATTTACTAGGAAATATACTAAAGTCTTTACCAAAAAAACCATCAGGTTGTTTCTGCATCATCTGAAACTATATAAAAACAATGCATGCAGCAGAAGATGATGCACACATCGTTGGACAGATTTATAAACATTTATTATGACCGATCACAGGGCCATGCAATCTTGCCTGTTGGATCGGACACACCATGATTATGAATAGAAACCAGTTCAGGATTTATAGTGACAGGCTCCCACAGGACTACAATTGTACAAAACAGATGTTTTTCTACATAATCGCACATTACTGCTTCTCTACCTGCTGCCCTTAATTCACATACAAATAAAAATACTTTCCAGCACATCCAGCTGTAATCTGCAGACATATACTCCAGTGTTTCCGTATTTTATATGAGTAACAAAAAATCTAATTTGCTTGTTTGAGTAACAGCTCACACACCAAACGCTAATTTAGCGTAAGAATGTCTGAGATAGTAACCACTCCTTGTGACTTCTGACACAAAATGTAAATGCTTCCCACAGCTAGTAACTGGCACCCAATTAACTCTTAAAATTTTAATTTTTGTTACATTACACATAAGGCTGGCAGTTGCCTTGCAGGCATTCATTTCTGTTCAGCGCCTTGTGCTAGTTTTTTTTTGTGACATTCTGTCCCAAATTTAAAAATGCAGACAGCACACTGTAGCTATTTACATTATTTTCAGTCGGACCTGAAATGACAACCATATGCATGCACTTGATTTATAACAAAACAGAAACACAGATCCAAACCTTTATTCTGGTCTGCACTCTGCAGCAATGTGTCTTCCTCTGATACTGCGAATGTCACTCCTATGTAATCAAATTCAGGATAACAATTCTCATTTGCATAGAGGATTGAGGTGTCATTTACCGAACCTGGTCATGTGACCTCTTATCATGGGAACGCAGGTGTGTGTGGTAAGTGCCGCTGACCCAGTTACATTCATGGAGCTGGTTCAATTACCCAGCAGCCAGCCAAACAGAAAAGTGAAATGACACAAGGTTACTAGTATGTTTCTCCATCCTAGACATTCCCCATATAAAACAAAACAGGGTATTGATATGGAGCCTTTTTACAACGATTCACTCAGATGGTTTTGTATAGGTTTATAAAAGAAGCAGAAGCTCAGCTATAGTAATAATAAAATATCCTTATCTTTCTCTTTTTCTCGTAAAATTGCCCTGTTTTGCCCTGTGATGGGTTGGCGCCGCATCCTGGGGTTTACCCTGCTTTGTGCCCATAGCTTCCGGGATAGGGTCTGAACCCCTGCAACTTTGCGTAGGACAAGCTAGGATGGATGGATGGATGGATGGATGTGCCCTGTTTTGTCATCTTTTTCACTGTACATTTTAAACATGAGATGGTTTCTCGCCAGCTCTGCTAAGACACTCTGACATTAAGTCTGTCTTCTCTCCTACCTTCTGTCCTTCGACACCACTCTGCCTCCCCGCATGAGTGTGCCGGGCTGACATCAGTGCTGGTGGGGGAGAGGCGGAAAGACCCAGAGAAAAGACTCTGAAACGGGAGCCTCCAGCTGTGCGGCCTGTAGGGTAGAGGAGCCGAGACCTCATTGTGCCTGCAGAGACTTTCAGCGGGGAGAAGGTCCCAGGTGAGACTCTGCTCCAGCTATTTGCCTCATTCTTGACCTTGAATGGGTATCTCAGTCATTACAGAAGGGTTGGCATGTTAGAAGGCTGGAGCCATACAGTCCTAAGGATGCTGCTGCAGCAGTGACATGTATCTGTGCTCTATCTGGCATCGCTGAGGAACAACCTGATATTATCAAGAGCACATTCACTTTGATAGCATGAGGGGTAAATCATCACATTGGGGTTTATGGTCATGGTTCATGCAGCACAAATCAAAAAATCTGAACACACCTACTGAAAATCCTTTGTTTTTCAACAAGATAACAATCCTAATCACACCTCAAGGTTATGTTGTAAGTATTATCTTGTGAACAGAGATGCAGTACTGTGACAGATGTCCTGACCCCCACAATCCCCCGACCTAAATCCTATAGAGCTGGTTTGGGATAGGTTGGATCAGAGAGTAAGAGTAAAGTAGCCAACTTGTGCCCAGAACTTGCAGAAACTCCTTTAGGACTGTTGGCTTGTGGGAGTTATACTTACACAAAAATGTTCTGTGGGCAGAAGAAAAATCATTGGTTCAGCGAGATAACTAATCAGATTGTACAAGGAGGTGGGTTCAAGCAACTAGAGCAGGCAGGACCAAGACATCTGTTAGTTGCTCCCACCTATAATCTGATTGGTTACCTCTGCGAACCAATCATTTTTCATTTTCAATCATTTTTTGTGCTGCACGAACCGTGACCATAAACCCCAATGTGATGATTTACCCCTCATGCTATCAAAGTGAATGTGTTCTTGATAATATCAGAACATTTTTGTGTAAGTACTGTACAAATGCCATGAGCAGACTGTAGGATGCTGTCATCAAGGCAAAAGGGGGCTATTTTGAAGAGTCTAAAATTTAAGTAAAGCTGAGTGTCCAGACTTTTGGCTGGTACTGTATAAGCATAAAATAACAAAAGTAATATACACCATTTGAAATTATCTATAATGCAACATAACTGTTTTAATCTAATTCAATCTGTTTTAAATGTAATTCACCTTCCACACAGCAGGAACACTGGCATGTTCTTTGTGGGACCACTGAAGAGAGTACAGGAGCTTCATACACTCTGACTGTGCATCTTGGTCCACAGAGGCAATCTGCTATATCCTGGTCCCCGCTAGGACTCTCGCTACCTCTCAAGACAGTTCATCTGTAATTGTACCGGCATGACGCCTGTCTCGTTTGTATGCTAATAACACAAAAGTGTTTAGTCTTCTGTCATATTAAATCAGTCAGGAACTGTACAGCGCACTCATTAGCTGTGATCTCAGTTTGACATTGCCAAATGTCTGACAACAGTGAGAGAATGATAAACGGATGCTGCATTACTACATCAGAGATGCAGGGGGAGCCTGGGTAAATCTGACAAGCAGAGAGAAGAGGTGACTCTGGACAGTCTGCGGTGTCCGTTAACCTCTATTCCTGCGGAAGAATCTGCATTAAGCAAAGCAGTTCTAATTTGTTTTCAAATTTCATGACCTTCAGTTCAGTCTTAATATTCAATTTCGAACAGATAATATTAGTTTCCAGGTTAGTAATTTGTTTTTTTAGAAGTGTCACAAATTCACGACCTTAAATGAACCCTGAATGTGTACTAAATGTATTTCAAATCCATCAATCTTCGAATTACTTGGTCAGGGAGTTTTAAATTCTTTTTCAAAATATATGTGCCTTAGGACTCCACCGGAGACCTAAGAGAAACTCCATAATGCTACTGAAGTGATCTACTTAGTGCGTTTCTGTTACATCCTTTCACGGAAGTATCAGATGTATCCAATACATTGGATAAATTAAGATGTGGGGGTTTAGAAGAACTTGCATCGTGTCCAGAGTGTAGCCTAGCCGGGACAGGCTCCAGGCCTACCCAGAACCCTGATCAGAAAACGGATGGATGGGTTTAAGAGGAACTGGATTATTTAGTAATGTTATGACAATAAGGTAAGAAGCCATACTGGTGATCAGCCTTCATGGTTTTTCACTAGCTCAGCTGAACACATGACAATTGCTCCCACCCTTGGTTTCCAATTCTCCTTTGTCCTATCAGTACTCAAGATGAAACCCAAGGAACAGCCTGACCTTTGTAAAATGAATGGTCCTTACAGGTCATTGAAGTGGCTACAATAGCTAAACGGTGTCTAAAAAGACTAAATCAATCTCTATCAGCTCAAATTAGATTCTCACCATACTGGTTAGATGGCTCTTTCAGGGCTGCTCTACTGACAGAGCCCGCTAGCTACTGGCTTCATGTGTGCTGTATGGAAACTTGTTTCCCTTTGAATACATGATTAATTAAGAAACTGCAGTTACAAACCGGCACCATAACAAAGGATCCAATCAAATGCATCACCTACGGACACATGTGAATATTCAGCAATACAATATGGCACAAATGAAGGCGATAGCTTGCATAATTACACTTTGATTGCACACCCGCGCTTGGCTGCCACTGAGCGGAGGAAAAGTCAGAAACAGAAGTGCGAATTTGCAATCCGGTTGAAATGTCTGCCTCTATGCTGACATTTACGTATCGCGGGGTGCTGCTTCGTCTGCACCCCCGTTCTAAAGGGACACAAAAGACTGTGAAAACTGGCTGTCTCCTAGAACATCTCAGGTACACCCCCTGTGATGCCCCGTCCACCACCAGTACACCCCCTGCAATATCCCAGCTCTCTACTGCTGGCAACAAGCCAGCGATCTATCATGAGTATCTCTGATTAGGGCCTGCTAACCGGCATCAGTAACTCCTGCATAAAATTCACTGAAGCAGTGAAAAGCTCTTCTCCTGAATAATAAGTAAGCCAGACTTGTACATGAATACATTCCTTAATTTCCAGCCTCAGCAATGGTATGAGCAGATCTACGGGAACCAGTCTAAGTTAGTGCTCACCACATATAGTTCCAGTCTCATGTCTGCACACACCTTGATGCATGTGTCTCTATTTTAGCTTTTATTCATCGTATAGCTTAAGACCTTGAGGCAATTAAGTAATACATATCAAATATTGCAATAACCAAAAGAGATGTTCAGCATCTCAAAATTTTCTTAGATTTTAGACTCTTTGAAACAGCCCGTTCTTGCTTCGATCCTTCTACCAGCTTCCAGACATAGCCACCTGGAAAGCATCTCCAACAGTCCTGAAGGAGTTTCCACAGGTTCTTTGGCTCCGGCTGGCTACCTTGCTCTTCAACTCAGCTTATCCCTAACCAGCTGTACAGAGTTAGGTAGGTTGGGGGATTGTGGGGGCCAGGTTATCTGTCACCGTGCCACATCTCTTTTCTTGTTCTCAAGATAATGCTTACTACATAACCTGGAAATGTGCTTTGGGTTTACTAACAGCTGTGGCAAACCTGTATTTAAATGAACAAAACTAAAATAAAACCAGTAAGAAATACTGGATTTGCAGTGCTGATGTAACATGCAGTGCCCTCCACAATTTTTGGCACCCCTTGCAAAGATTTTTAAAAGGGGTTAGAAAAAGTCTGCCTTTTGGCAAAGTAGCTTCATCTCACACTGAAAAAAATAGGAAAATACAATGTTTCAATGAAATAAATTTGATCAAATAAAAACAAATCTGTCATCAAGAATGAATTATTTTAACAAAAACACATGTGTCACAATTATTGACACTCTTGGAAATTGTGGTGAACACAATGTAACTGAAGCATGTTTCCAGTGTAAATTATATACCTTTGAGTTCACTGGAGTGTGTAGGGACATTCAAGCTGTAATCCATGACTTCCTGATTAACTGGGGTACAAACATGAGGTGACAGAGGCCAAATTCCCTTAGTCATCCATCAACATGGGAAAGATAAGAGAACTTATAAACCAAATGAGGCAGAAATGCATTGACATTCATAAGTCAGGGAATGGGTATAAAAGATAGCTACCGGTACTAGCCAGAAAATGACCATTTCTGATGTTGGAGAAATAATAAAAAAGTGGACATGAACTGGAACTGTTACAAACCTGCCTTGAGGAGGACCCAAGGTTATTTTGCCCCCATGTATAATGAGGAAGATTGTAACACAGGCAAAAAAATAAAAAAATCTCCAAGGATCACTGTTGGCAAATTACAAGAC
>JABFEA020000029.1:13256030-13268867 GCA_019775915.2 Cyphomyrus plagiostoma | reverse complement strand
ACATGAGACCAGAACCCGGGTCCCAGAGGTGTGAGGCAACAGTGCTAACCACTGCACCACCATGCCGCCCCTGATTAAGACATTATTTTTTTAAATAATTTTCCACATTTCAATAATATTTCTGTATTGCTGAAGCTCAAGTTCCAGCAACAGCTCTTCTGAGACCTGTAAAGTAAAGGGAGAAACGTTCCTTAACTGCTCTGCCACATGCTGGTTTTGCTGGACGGTCTGATATCAAGAGAAATTCAGCAAGTTGCCCCCGAATCTAATCTAATCTAATCTAATCTAATTATACTGCGACGTGATTGCGACAGCCCTAGCCGCAAGTATCTCCCTGTTTTCTGAACTGGTTCTTTAAATGTTATCTTGCCATTCGACTGGGGCTCTCGGCAATCCACAGGAGGAAAATACAGGCTAGAGGATGAGTATTAGTGAAAAAAACAGGTTTATGGCTGCCCATAAATGTGGCCGGACTGGGAAGGACAGCAATGGACCGGCAGTTACTCACCGTGAGGGATCGATCAGTTTGTATACAACACCTGAAGGCGATGCTGCACTCGGAACACCAGTGGACATGAAATACAACTCCCCTGTGAACATCAGAGTGCCCTGTAAGACTTTCCGTTTAACATTAAACACTGGAGAGCACAATGAGATGAAAACACAAGCTTTAGCTCTCAGGTTACCTTGGATCTGTTTAGTCCTGTCAGTTTTTACATTCGTAAGTGTGGCAAGGAACGGGTTGTAAAGCTATGGGCTGTCTGTTCCAAGAAAAGGCTACAGCATGAACCTGATTGGTCAGAAGTCACATGGTTAATCAGGTGACTGAAAACAACTGCAAAACTGCTTGGCTAGATATACCTTGGCAAACACAATAGCTGGACTGGCTGGATTTCAAAAATGTGTCTTTTTCTGGATGGTGCAGAGATGTTTTCTTAGTGAGACCAATTTTTCAAAGATTTGAGATAAGAGCCTTTGGCTGCGTGTACTCCTGAGGACTTTTTTAAAAAAAACTTCTGGAAACTCCTACTGAATTTCTTGGTGTTATTCACACCATGGGGAAAAAAATCCAGAATAATGCAAACATTAAATGGAAAAAAAAAACAATAAAGGTTCATCCCACCTGCCTCATCCTCAGCAAAGGAGATGATGTACTGATAGTAGTTGTTGATGAGGCCCGGAAAAGCACAGGTCAGACCTTGGCCCATGCAGATCTCATGGTCGTCCCACTGGTTTGTCGCCTTGTTCTCCTGGAGAGCCATCATGCGCCTGAAAGGCACAGGAACATCTGAACCCCCAGATCCCAATACAGAAAAACAAATTCAAATATATCTTCTGCAGATCATTCCTGGGAAGATGAATTCCTATCTATTTCAACCTTGGTAAACAAAACAAGGCCAGCACACTTTGGTTTAATTACTAACCCCCCCCCCCAGACCCTCAAATGATCCTTACCCACTCATGAAGTCTCCAAATATATACATGCCATTCAGGTTGGGGTTTTCACAGCCGCGATACACATACCCTCCAGTCACCGACTTGCCTAGTTTGTGAGGGTAGGCAAATATGGGTAGGACATCATCTACAAAAAGAGGAGCCAATCAGATTCCTCCTCATCATCCAGTTTCATCCTGTGTCTCACCCACAGAATGCCTCCGTATTTGGGAACAGGATAAAATACGAGTTAATTTCCCTTGGTCTGGCCAATCGTGGGCCAGGAAGTGCCCATGTCACACAGAATGGGCACCTTATGGATCTCAGAGCTTGCGGTCCATTGTAAAATACCCACCCAAGGAGCTGTTGGCACACAGCTTCTTGTCGTAACAGGAGAATCCTTCTTTGGCCCTCCAGCCGTAGTTCTTCCCTGATTCAATGATGTCAACCTCCTCATATTTGTTCTGTCCCACGTCTCCGCAGAAGATCCTGCCCTTCCCTTCCTTGGTGGTGGGGTCGCCGCGGTCCACTGAGCAGCGCCACATGTTGCGCACGCCGTAGGCGTACACCTCCGGCCGCGCCCCGGGCTCCCGCAGGAAGGGGTTGTCCGACGGAATCTTGTATGGCGGCCCCCTATCGTTGTCATCCACATCAACGCGGAGAACCTTGCCCAGCAAGGTGGACCTGTGTGAGTGAGAGGAGAGACCGCATCATGCTGAATCATGGGTCCCAGATGCTCTCAGTTCCTGGTGTTTCACAGCTCATTCTGCTCTAGCACTTAGGGCCCCCCCCCACCTGGGGCCCTCTCAATGGCTCCTACTTGTTCTGCGAGTTCCCGAATTTGCCGAAAGGGTCCCCAGCCATGCCTCCGTCCCCAGTGAAGATGTACAAGTAGCCGTCGTCTGCAAACAGCACCTGGCCTCCATTGTGATTTGACGCCGGTTCATCAACTTCTAAAATAACCCTGCAGTATAAAAGTTTCAAGAGAGTAACAGCTAATATGATGTAAAACCATGATGCGGTACATCTGCTGAAGGCTCCACAAAAGGACCTTCACTTTCGCTGCAGGTTGCATTTAACGCAAGTCACGTTTAGACAAAGGTTGACTGGACAGACACACACCTTTCTGAATTATGGTCTACCGCGTTCATATCGCTGGAGGAAATGCGGAACTGGCTGATTCTGATCCTCTCCTGGCGGCCCACCTTCACTGAGTAATAAACGTACAACTTGCCGTTGTACTTAAAGTAGGGGTGAAAGGTCAGGCCCAGGAAGCCTCGCTCATCGCCCTCCCACCGAGAAGTCAGCACTGTCTTTGTGATGTTTAGGAATGGCTTCTCCAGCCGAGAGCGATCTGGCAGATAGGCCCAGACCAGGCCTACCTGCTCCGCCACAAAGAACCGATGAGTGCCATCGTTGGCGTGGACCATGGCCAGGGGGTTGCGCAGCCCATTGGCCACCTCCTCGACGCACAAATGCAAGCAGCCTTCCTCATTGGCCGTGACCCGGCCCAGGTCCTTGGTCAGCTGTGGATTGCTCAGCAGGTGGGGATAGCAGTAGTCTGCATCGTCCAGCTCCAGGTACCTACAGAAGCGATGCCGGTCGGCCTCCAGGCCCTCCAGGCTGGTGTTGTTGGAGAGGAGGGTAATGACCGAGCGGCACCTCAGCCAGAAGCGGGAGCAGTAGTCTGGGCAGAGTCCCGGGAGAGAGCGAAGAGGCGTGCTGGGGTCCTCCGCGTCAAAAAGGTGAGCAGCATACGGGGAACATTCCTGGGGGCACCGAACAGAATAAGGGAGTGCTCATGTGTGCCTCAGACTGAGGAAGTCCAGCGTAAAAAAGGGACCTACCACTATTCACATCAATTCACATTCATTGTTTAGAAAGTAGTCACATTCTGCATTTTTCGTTTAATTAAAACGTTTTATTAAACTAGCGAAACGACTCATATCTATTTGCTACAGGTCTTAATAGTAACACATAATCGAATAAAGCAATAGTTATGGCACTCCAGACACTAAGAAAGTAGATTCGATGTTTTTTTTTCTTATGTACCACTTTCAGTTTTGGAGGTTATAATAGCTTTATGATATTTGCTTACCTGACATATAAGCTCCTGAACATATCCCGCGCAACTGGCATATCCCTGATTGTCGAAATTGTCCATGATCTCGTAAAATTTCGCCATCAGTTCCCGATCTTTGCGAAAATCACAGCAGCCGAAGTCCGTGTACATTACGCAAAACACGAGCGTATCCTGTGGTTTAAATGGGGGCTTGAAATCCAAGCACTGTGGATGTGGGGATGCAGGTAATATCCTGAGTCCGAATAAAAGGAGCAGGGCAAACAGCGGCTGGCAGGCGCGTCCCGGGGAATCGCAATGGTGCCGCATCTTACCGTTATTTCACTCAGCAGTGCCTTTATTCTGCAAAGACATCTAGACGAAGCACCGCAAAACGGCGGAAAAGTATCCAGTCTGGCTTGTGAGACATGCACGTCGCCGTGTTTTTATTATTAACTATTTCCCTGAATCGGTAGTATTTCCATGTGCTGAACTGCGGTGCACTTCTCTACAGAGAATTTATACATTAGAGGACTCCAGCTACTTTCCCCTCGGAGTTACGAAGCCATTTTGGCGTTTTGTGCTGCTGGCAAATAACTTTCTTCCACGTTGTACTTGACCGCAGACGTTAATCATCCTCCCTGAACTTGCATCCAAATGTGTCAGTGTCTCAAAGGGTCGAGTTCCCATGCGAGGAAATCACGGAAATGAATTGTAATTGAGGCATCGGGCTTGTTTGGAATGTGCAGTCGCACCACGGCCAGACATCGCAGGAGCCGGGGAGGGTCACTCTGCTCCCGGTGGTCCCACGTCAGAGTACGCCGATCCGCATGCTTTGCTCCCTTCTGCCTTGGCTGATTTGTCCCACTAAGCTACTCACGCGCAATCATTTTATTTATAAACATAATACCTACCAAGTAGAAACAACGGAGGGGATTTATCATAATAACCATACAAATGTTTTTCTCGGTGTATAAATAAAAACATGTAGCTGTAATAAAAGCCGTAACGTTAACTTGTTTTTACATGATTCTGGGCACGTACTTGCAGAAACGTGCTCGCGGATAAATGAGGAGTCGACTTTGTCCAGAAGGGGGCGCTGTATACACAGAAACGTCGCGCAGAACGGGAACTGAATGGAACGTAAGATATCTGGACTTCCACTAATTAAAAAGAATAACTGAACCTAAATATTTGACTGTAATAATGAATTATTTGCCCCCAGAGTGGACGTATTAATCCGTATGCTGCTATGCCTTTTGTCATGGGCTGCGCTACTTCCTAAGAGCCCCATCGCTGCATTTTGAATCCGTTCTGGCTCCGTCTGACCGGATCAGCTGCCATGCTCCTCCCGCGGCTTCGCATGGCTTTCCTCCAGCTACTCCGCTCCATAGCTGGATGTCTGGTTCTGGACTTCGTGCACTGTTGTGCGAATGGACTGCGATGAGCTAGCTTTTTGGTCCAAGGTGCTTTGCTCGCTCTGCATTTCCTGTTCGCTGTGAAATGTAACGATTCGGCCGAACACTTGTCAAAACGTCATTAGTAAAAATGACATGATGTATAACGGAGGAACGGAAATATGCCTGGCACACACCATAAAATAAAATCTAACAAGGAAACATTCGTCGTTAATAATATCTAACAATGTGAAACTCTAACTGTATGTTATTATTATCAGCAGGTATCCAAGTGGGTTAAAGTCACGACCGAGGCGTGGCTGGTAAAAGTCTCAAGCGATTCATTTCATTTGCTTGTCTTGACGTTATTAAATAAGATTAATTGCTTCAGTACATATTTATATGATCGAATGGGTAGGGGCAAAGTACACATGTCATTATATTCACCCTTACACATGCCATTCATAGTGGGAGTGTAAATGAACGCCAAGCACCCAGAAGGCGTGGTTTGCTGCTCCTTTAAGGAGGCCGGCCCTTGAGCACAAAGCGTCCGGCTGCACCTCCGTCTACCTGCTCGCACTGCCTGTCTACCCCGTCATCGGGCACTCGGTTGCACCTCCATCTACCTGCTCGCACCGCCTGTCTACCCCGTCATCGGGCACTCGGCTGCACCTCCATCTACCTGCTCACACCTCCTGTCTGCCCTGTCATCGGGCATTCGGATGCACCTCCATCTACCTGCTCATACCGTCTGTCTACTCCGTCATCGGGCGCCAGGCTGCTGGAAGCGAGCCTCTGCCGCGGCAGGGGGAATCACCCATTTTAACCTGAAGATTCCGTGTATTTAACGAGGGAAATTTAAGATCTTCTGGGCTAATCCTCCGTTTGCTTCGGAACAGTGGCTTATTTATACCCGACGGCGAGGTAATCATCAAGTATTTTGATGTAAAAACAGCTTCAATGTTCAGTATACATTAAGCATAGAATAATCCGGGAAGTAACGCTGTTTTTATCTGATAAGGATTGGAAATGCGTTTTACTGCATGTTATTCACTAATGTGCTGAGCGAGGAGCCGCGGAAGACGACAGCCACCGGGACACCGATCGTTTTTACCTCTGCTGACCGTGTGTCGAGCGCGCAATCTCCGGCTCACGGTGCTGACATAAACGGGTTAGTGTCATAAATCACAATATGTGATTTATCTTGCCAAAAGGAAACTGGGCGTCACCTCAGTGATTTGCGGTTTAATCAACACTTTAGAGGCTTTTTTTGTCTATTTAGTTTTTACAAAAGTATTCTAATGATACCGTTAAGACTCTTAAGTCTGCATCTGTAGAGTGTACCTAGTTACACTGTGTATGTGTTTACAATAGTGAATATGGCAAAGAATGTGACGGACGAACCGATGGACGATTTAAGTAAAGTTCCTGATGGTGAACTGCTGAAATGGAGCAAAAATGACTTGCTTAAGAGACTGAGAAAGGTGGATCAGGTGAAGATGAACTTGATGGTTGAACATGGCAACATGATGAAGGATGTCAATCGAAGGCTTCAGGTGCATCTTCATGAAATACGGGGCCTGAAAGAGGTCAACCAAAAACTGCTGGAGGACAACCACGAGCTGAGGGAGCTGTGCTGCTTCTTAGACGACGACAGGCAAAAGGGCAAGAAGCTGTCCAGAGAGTGGCAGCGGTTTGGCCGCTACACTGCCAGTGTCATGTGGCAGGAGGTGGGTCTGTACCAGCAAAAGCTGAGGGAACTGGAGGTCAACCAGGAGACACTGGTGCAGGAGAACATGGAGCTGAAGGAGATCGTCGTTATGCTGGATGAGCAGCGGAGTGGAGCTGGGTCCAGGAGCTCCATTGACAGTCAGTCCAGTCTAACAAACCTGAACGGCGGGTCCAGCACTCTCCGAGACGTCGGGGATGGAAGCAGTGCCTCCAGCACAGGCAGCGTTGGCAGTCCGGATCACCATCACAACCACAGCCACACGCAGAAAGCAGGGGAAGCTAAGGTGGAGAGCAACAGAAGGTCCATGGATGATCTGTTTGCCCCCACCCACCACCGGAGTATCTCCACTGCTCTTGATGGTGAGTCTCAATTGCTGCAGCTGTTCCCAGGAAGGACAGGTAACTTCAGTCTCTTGTACTACTGATGTACATTCAGTAGTTTTGTATATCCTTACAGAAATCTTACAATCTACAGTCACCATGAACTTCAAATCCATTTTGATCCTATAGACAGGAAAGGATTTAATGGATTAATACTGATATTCTGCATATCCGGACACCATACCCAGAATTACTGCTGTGCCATTTAGTATTCCTGATTGTAGTGTGTCTTTGGTCAAAGTCGGCCCAGTGTTATTGCACTGTGTAACGTGTATGTTATTTATGCCAGATGTGGATAGTTCAGGTCCAGAAACTACAAGTCCAGACCAAGAGTTTGTTTCAGCCAATCAGCTGAGTCCTCTGTGACTGTGACTCTGTATGCACAACTGGTTGGTTGAAACAAAATCTTGGTCTCAATTTGTACTTTCTGGACTGAACCATCTACCTGATTATTATGCACTTTACCAGAGTAGCAACAGCATGGTCTCTCTTTCAGTATTAACTGAGTAAGCAGACCCCCATGCTTAAAGGCTTGCTTACACACTCTGCATGACAGGGAGTATGATTGCTCCTACCCCAGATTAGCTTCCTCACCTGGACATTCTATACTTAACCAGTCTATACTTAACCCCCCTCTGATGTGCTGTGAGCTCCTGAAAGAGAGAGAGGGGGGGATCTCAGCAGATTTAGGGGCTGTGATACTGTCTCCTAGAAGTGCATCTCTCTATCTACCTCACCAGAAAGTTGACCAGTGTCTATAAAATGGGAATTTGCTTGGAGGTTTTGGTGAACATGGATACAAAAATAAGACCTAAGTAGTAAATGTGAGGTTGAATTTGCAGATTAACTGGGAGTTTCTGGTATGTGGCTTCCTGCGATTGGGGGGTGTGACCTCTTTCCTCCAGTCCTTCAGCACAGACTTTTCACCATTCTGCTGACTTTCTATCCTCCTAACCTTTTTGTTGAATCCATTTCCAGTCTCTTCCCCAAATAATGTCCCAGCCCGCAACCCCCCCTCCCCCCCGCCCCCCAGTGGAGTACCAGGGGACTAAGGGGGTCTTTTCTGGGTCATGAGCCGGACTTCTGTTGCAGGGTCGGGTATCACTTTTGCGCCGTCTTCCCACGGTCAAAAAGAAATGGATGTGTTTCTGTGGGATGGGAGCTTCCCTTAGGTCCCGGTCAGCCCCAGGGCCAGGGGATGCGGCAGAAGGCGGCGTGCTCCCAGTATGTCTGGCTGGTATTTAATATGGTAATTGCCATGAGTATCAGGTTCTCTCCCATCAGAACTGGTTAGAAACACTCCCTGACAAAGCATTTCCAAAAATGTAGTTGGACCTGTTAGCTTGATTTTCCACAGAATGCACCCCTACCTTTTCAAACAGGAATCAGCTGAGATGTTTATATTTCTGCGTCTTTTGAGGTCGATGATTTATCTAGCCCTTGCTGCATGTGGCGGATCAGGATACTGGTGAATTTATAGACCACCTGGAGTCTCTAGGTCACCACCCATATGTTGATTTAGCAAGTGTGCTGTTCGAAGTGCTGGTGTAGGATTTCGATTTTCTTAAACGCATTTCGAAGTATCTGATTTACTTCATGCATGTAATCCAACTGAAGATGATTTAAAAGGTATTTGGGAAATGGGTGTGCAGACTAAGGTAGTCTGCATGTCATGGTGGGCATACAGAGGGCAGGCCTAGCGACAGGGGCTCACTGGTCAAATTGCCTTTCTCCACTTGACGAACATGTATCATTGGCTGCTCTAGCTGTCAGGTTTCACCTATTAAATTCCCTCCATACTGGACTTCAAAGAGTGCTCACAAACAAGCTTGTAATTGGCTTGTCCCGCAGATCCTTCCAGCCTCTCCAAGCCACACTCTTGGGAGCATTTTTGAGGACAGAAGCTTGGATGAAAGTTCCTTCCCACTGACTTTTACAACAAAACCATTGAGTGTCCCTGTTCTGGAGTGAGAGCTGCACTGTAAACCATGGAAACCCCCTGTGCATTTTTCATGTTGACATTTATATTTTTGCTTGCCTTGATTTGTTTTTAACCTGTAAATAAAACGCGGATTAGATCCATTAAATATTTAGCACATTCTAAAATTGGAAAAATATAAAGTTCCAAATGAAGAGCTGATGACATTCTCTGACTGGAGCAATGTGCACACGATCGCCCGTCTGACTGTTGTTTGTGCTGCCCTGCCTGTATTGGTAAAAACGGTCCATTGCACTGCATAGGAGAGCCACTGTTTTGTTATGTTAATGAGCCCATGCATAAAGACCTTCTTGGTGAGAATGAATGGACGGGATTCTATTTTTGAAAGCCCCCCCTCACCCCCCCCGCTTCACGGTTTCATTCATTTACTGCAAATAGCTGCTGCCATAGAGATTTTGCGGATTAGAATGTAGGCTTTTCAGGTCTGCTCCTTGTTTCGGAGTAAAGAGGTTTCTCATATTGCCGAAGTGGCTGCTCTGGCGTGACTACGTCTGGGTCGGGGACATCTGGCCTGCTTGGGTAGCAGATAGTGCTGAGGTTCTCTGGAGTGGATATCTTTGGCACACCAACAGTCCTGGTGGCCCATAAACTGGCATGATGCAGGCAGCAGCACAGGGAAACTCAGGAAAACCATACCAGTGACATTTCTGTTCCAAACCACCTGTTCCCAGATGTGTTATTGATGTCACCACGAAAGTATATTCAAGTATGCTGTCTAGTTTGTAGTGGATTTGGTTACACAAATCCAATATGCATAGCACCAGTGTTAGTTCATGGTGATGTGCTTGACACAGTCTGTTTACATATCTCTATGTAAGATCTGTACATTTCTTTATCTGCTTTGTTCTGGAATCTCATCCCGCTGTTAAGCTGAGGGATGCCCCCGTCAGGAGCACGTATGCATTTCATCCTGTTTTTATTTAGTTTAGGAAGAATTCATATGACAGTTTTAGCCCTTTATTTTCTCATGTGGTTTGAAGAAACCGATAACTTCAAGACTACCTTGAAAACGATCTAAGTGATCCATTTCTCAGGGGATTACCAGTGTCCAGGGTCCATTAGCGACACATCAGAGACACTGGACCTGGAGATATCTTGTATACACTGGGAATACATCCTTCCGATATGTTTTACACTAAAGGAATTCCCTAGCCTGTTGGGTCCACTGAGAAATTCTAGCGCCAAAAAGTGATGAAGTAGAACAGTCATGACTGCAGCAGCTGACACCAGTACAGCATAAACAAACAAAAGGGTCAGGCCATATATGAACGTTACACCTTGAGGTTGGAGAGTGTGACTCCAGGCTGAGCTAGTTAGGCTCCTAGGACATTGTGGCTTCTTGTTCTTAGGGGGAAACATAAGCTGATTGGAAAGGAAGGTCAGCTAGAGGATGGCTCAGACCAGCTGCTCTTCCTGTGTGTTTGGAGAAGACATAGTGCTACGAAAGTAGTGTGGGTGGGGGTTGGGCACCATTGTAACAGTTATCATCCAGCTGACTGCTGGCAAATCTGGTCCCAGGAAGATAAGTGGGGCAGCACTGAGCTCTCTCTCTCTCGCTCTCTCTCTCGAGAGAGGGGGGGGGCTTATAGCACTCTTTTGTTAAAGCACATCAAAGGAGAGAAAGCCTGCTGTCATGCATCTGCTTATACAGGAACAGTTACGTTTTTCACGACTGTCCTACAAGTGAATCTACCAAGCCATGTTAGAGAATACAGGCCCTTTGTGGGATAGTGTGTTAGGGTTTAACATGTTTTTTTTGGCTGCCTACCTGGGAACCACATAGAGGAGCTGTCAACTCTGTTTCACCGTTTCATTTTCCTTTACGGATGCTCACAAATGTGTACCTTGGGACCCTATATTACCACCATGATAGGTGTCACTAACGCATTTGCCTTCCAAGTTCACTATAATTTTTTTTTAAAATGGTAGCAGCGCTCGAAATTGAGTAGTGATGGACAAAATGATGCTTCACGAACCATTTGCTGTATTTTTTGACCCCAGTAGATGGCGTTCTCTATTCCAAAGAAAGGAAAGCCAAAGCAAGTCAAGAGCACCATCTAGTGGGGTTAAAAAATAGAGCAAATGGTTCATGAAGCGTCATTTTGTCAATCACTAAAATTAAACTCACCCACTTGCATAAGGTAAGTAATTTAAATGAAGGACAAGTACAAAAACTGAACATTAGCCTAGTGATTAATAATAAAAAAGGCACGTCAGACATTTTTTTTTATGGAAGTAGCACAATTGGCTAGTAACAAATATTAAGTTCCTTCACAGTATGGTAGCATTGGGTAGCATTAGAATGTGTATTAGATTAATGAATTTATCCAGGACTGGAATAACGTGCAGATTCTGTTTTCAACATGTATCTGTTCTCGCGAAGTGCTTGAAGTTGTGGTAATGTTTGGAATTAGAATATAAATTGAGGTTGGCTTTAATATTAATCTTAGTTAATAATATAATGGATAATTCAGAAGTTATTAATTTTAAAGGGTTAACTGAAAACTAATTGGACAGTAGAATTTCAAACAGTATGTGGTATCACATGGTAAGTAGTTGGATGTATGTGGCGTCACGTTTTAATCAGGCCTCCCTTTGAAGTTTTCATGGATAACGGTTCCCCCTCTGCTTCAAACTCTCCTGAACTGCTATTTCCTCTGAGCAATACGGAAAACCCCCGAATTCACTACCTCGGGAAAAGAATGTAGCATATAACTCCTTTGCCAAGAACTGTGCAAATTCCTACTGCATTTCTGGCATCTCTCCATGCGCAGGGGTGGGGCTGTTGAGTGTGATGTGCTCAGAAGAGAAACATACCTTACAGCCCCCAACATGGTCCTCGCTGCAAACCAGCTCAAGCTACCCCTCCTCTGCAGAAGGGCAGCGGCATAAAGAGCGGGGTGATGCTGGACCATGGGATGTTGTGGCTGAATGGCACGCTGGAGATCTGAGCCACAGCAGATCAAAGGAGCTGACGGCATGCTCTTATCTCTCTGCATTAAACTTTCATGTGAGCCGTTTATACTGCAGAACAGAGAGCAGAGCATTCATCACATCTGCTGAGATTCCATTCAGGGGAGCTGAAGTCATATTCGACATCATTAAAAGCGTGTCCTCATTAGTACAGCGGAAGCTGCTCTCCTCAGCTGAGAACTGGCCCCCGAGGAGAGGATGGAATAGCAGACACATGCATGGTTTACCGCAACCCAGTCTCAACGCAGCACTGAGACTCCTGCACCATCTGACACGCAGTGGCGCAGAGGCACGGCGGACAGCGGACTGCTTTTGCAGTTGCGACACAGCGCTTGTCTTTTTTGTGACACTCTAGCCTTGAGAACGTTCACCTGCGAATAAAACTTAAGCCCTGTGAATGTTGTAAAGTGGATGTCTTTAAAGCCGGCTGTCATTCCCTACCAGTAATCTCCGTTCATATGCCTGTGGTGACACGCGCATCTCGTCGACGCCATTTTAACGACGCTTCGTTTAGCATTCGGTTTCGTAAACACAAGCTCCGTGTTGAAGACCCCTCTTCGGATTCCTTCGGCAGAGAACGGTATTGTACACAAGAACAGCGGGGCTCTCGGGGTTCTCTGTACATTTAATCGCCGTGCTAAACACCTGACCTTTTCTAGACATAGTGCTACAAGGGACCAAGAACCTTGTATAGTAGATAAATGGCCAAGCGGTGCAACCCCAGGGACAAGTTCTCCTTTAGATATGAAGCATTGTTCTTCAGTACAAGTCTTTCGTGTTTTCCTCTAAATTCAATTCAGTTTATTTTTATATAGCGCCCTTCACAACAGAGTTGTCCCAGGGCGCTTTACATGGGTGTGGTA
>JABFEA020000029.1:13235749-13255930 GCA_019775915.2 Cyphomyrus plagiostoma | reverse complement strand
GGTAGAACACATTGATATACATATAAAATTAACTACATAAGACAGAAGGACAGAATAAAAAGGATGAAAAAAAACCACTAAATGTATTTACTTTCCTGACAGGTTACTAAAACAAGGAAATAACTTGAGTTCAACCACCAATTTTAGACAAATGCATGAAGTGAAATAAAACCGTAGTTCCTCCCTTTAGGGACATGAGGTTCCATATTCCAAAATAAAAGATTTGCATCTGTGGTTCTTCTGTGGTGTATTTTTGCACACTTAGACACTTCTGAGCCAGACAGAAGCAATGTGAAGTAAAAGTTGTAACAATTGAGGATGACTGTCCCGTCTTCCTGTCTCCTGTTGGAAAACCACGGAAGCCAATGGAATGTGTCCGGTGAACATGTCAAGGCACAGTGAATGGGCTTATGTAAGATCTGTAAGATTTTCTGTATGATACATCTTCTCCAGGAAACCTTGTTTATCAGGTGATAATCTTCTGGAAGATACAAAGGTATAGCGCACGGATAGAAGGTAGGGACATTCCTGTTCAGATGAAAGCCTTGTGGATGGATTGCTGCAGCTTGGATTAGCATCACATGTGTTGAATCTCAGTGAGACCTCAGCTGACAGCAAAGAGGTTTTCAAAGTGAAATTCCTCCGAAGGTAGGGCCTGCAAAAATGGTGCTCTTTTTTTCATGCAGCTGGGACCAGTGCTGGGCACAAGCCCAGGAATTACCCTGGATGGAGCATCAGGCCGTTTGACAGCTGCGGGCAGTTTGGCAACTCCAGTTCACCTTAGCATGTTTTCGGACAGCGGGGAGGAAACCCCACAGGGAGAACATAGCAACTCCAAACAACCTGGGATATAGGCTCAAACCCTGGTCTGTAGAGGTGTCAGGCAACCATGTTAGTCACTGCACCACCATGCCACCCACGGGCTTCAAAATTGCTTTTAATTCAGAAAGGTTTGCAAGGGGAAGCTGGCAGCCAGTTTTACTGTGAGCTGCTCTGAAGTTAAAGAATTGGTCTTTAGACCACAGGGATGCAGGAGGGATCCTGCTGCCTTTCACTGAAGCAGAGTGAACTAAATTACAGTAAATATGCAGCCATGTGTCACGTGGCACAGGCCAGAAACCAAGCGGTGAGTCACCAGGGTGGATTACTGTGGCCAGCCTATAGGCAAGGACAGAGTTGGGTCCAAACAGGTTGAGCTGGCTCCTCTGGATAGCAGACTCCATGCTCAGGAGAAGACAAGAACTAAAGGTCAGAGTCTGGTCTTGGTTTATCAGGCAGGAAGCACCAGTGAATATGTCTAGTGAATGAGCCCTAGTGACCACCAGGAGGCACTCTTCCGCATATGCATATACTGGTGGATTGCAAAAACTCTCCAGCACAGAGCATTACTGTGGATAACAGTGCTCAGATACTTCTGGAACTGCAAATCAGCATCTCACGCGAACACACTGGTCTACACAGTAAAATCATTTGCATACCTCTAGATCTCTTAGCACATCTTGTCGATGCTTCCCGGTCCTGCTGAAATCCCATCATGCATCACACGTAGTGCGTTTAATAATGTACATATGCCTTTCATGTTCATTGTTAAATATTTATTTGGTATTCTGCTCTGCTTTTTAGTAAAGTCATCAGGAGCAGGTCTTTCTAATTTTCAAAAAGTAGCGTGAGACGTTTTATCAGCACAGCCCTCGGTTGGTGCGGTGGGCATTAAAGGCGTGCGATAGTATCTATTAAAATACCCACCTGACTCACAGGGCTCCAGTGACAGTCAGGATACTACTTATGTAAGCCTGTTATCCATTATAATCAGGAATGACTAGGTTACACTCAGCTCCTGCTCAGTTAGGAGACTCTTTCCCAACCACTGGCCATTCAGTTTCAGCAAATTTATAACTTGTGTTTTTAAAAGGGTGAAGGAGGTGAAGGCATGAACGTACCTCCAGAAACAACAAAACAAATCTTGGCATTCTTTTCCCCAACACAGTATTGCTGACTGTCGTGTTAAAAAAAATGGGAGCTAGCTTAAGTAGATAACTAATAGACCGTAATCCTGTCAGGGAAGCCCTTTCATAACTCTGGGTCAATACATGTGAACAATATCACTTACATACAACTCTTGTACTCAAGTTTTAGGTTGCTTTGCCAAGAAAGAGGAAACCAGAGGCAGGACACAACAAGAGGCTTGAAAGCAACACAAATATGCACACAGAAAGCATTTTTACTGCAGAAAGCAAATGGCAACATAAAACGAATCAAAATCCCAGACATTTCTGGCATTTTTAGGTCCCTAAAAAAGGATGTATGGTCACCCTACTATAAGTTACAGGCTGCACATTGTATACCAGCACTCTTCACAATGTCACCCCGTGCTCTGAATGCTCTCAGGTTACTGGTGCAGCTTTCACAGACTGGGAACTAACCATCATAATGCCAGGGACAGGGCAAACCGTTGTTTAGCTAATTCTGTGCAGCAAAGGATTGCATTGGTAATTCAACTGAGAGTGATAACGATAGCCAACCATTTTAACATACATTGATTGTTGATGAACTGTTAACATTTCAGGATGAAAGTCATTTGAAGATTTTAGACATTGTGGTCAAGAAACAGGGCTATGTGACGACACGTCTGCCGTTCCGATTCAGAGGATTTGACATTTTCCCCTGTCCATTTTTCCCTTTAGATTCAAGTTCCAATTATGTCAGGCAGCTGGAAACCAAAGTGCGGATGTTACAGGATGATGACAAGCTACTATCACAGGTAAAAGTCCATATTACCATGAAGCTCCCACAACAGAGACAAGTGCTGTATGTGTTATTTAGAGTGAACGTCAGCATCTGAAACATCAGGGGTTTGGCTCATGGTTCTTCTGGTATCTACTTCATGGATGAGAGAACAGAACACTCTGTACTTTAGGAAAATTATCTTGTGTTTAACTACTCTCTTGCTCATTAAGTTTTTCTATAAATGTTTACAGATGCTGTATTAGCTGTATTGTTTTATATTGCACAAGAGTGGTACACATTTTTGTAAACTTAATGCAAATTAAATAAAATACTATGTAACATAGATGTTGTGACATAGTGAAGCAAAAATGTGGTTTTTGTCTGAGAGGCTTAGGCTGATTCAAGTGATAAGATGTAAGATGATGGTGAGATCCCTGTCTAGTCATGCCGGTGGAATCTGCTTACTGCCCAATCAGATTAAAGGACCCCCTTGAGAAGAATGGGGGGGTCACCCACATGATCTAAGGACTGTCCTGCATATTATCGAGAAGGTCATTCATAGTTTCTGTTCTCTCCTCTCTCAGCCACGTAGCCGCTATAGTTTGCCAAAGATGCCAGCAAAGGTAACCATCTGAGAGCCTGCAAGCTTGGTGTGCCTCTGTCAGTGTCCGGGACTCTCTTTTCCGCTTGCCTGCAAGATGCTTGTGACACGTTTTTTTCTGCAGCCAGTACACGCCGAAGTGATGGCCAGTGTCGAGGGCTTTCTGCTGTAGTGAATTGCTTTGTGGGGGAAATCCGTGGCCGCTTGTGTTGTTGGGTGGTCAAATAGATATTGTTCTCACTTGCTCACGCCTCCCTTCGTGTAAAGCTCTGCCTCTCCTGTCACACATTTTCACTTTCTCTTTTTCAGAATGTAAACAATACCCTTTTGACAATTTTTGTATTTCTTTTGGGGCAGATCGGAATTCTTGACTTTGTGAAGATATTGAATGGGGTTATGGAAGATCAAAAGCTAATCTCACTACTGTAATCTTCAGGGAAATATTATAGGATGTCGGCAAATGCACGCTTGCAAGCAGTTATTCGTCGGTGACTGACTGAAGCAGTGATGGATATGTTCTGGCTCGTGGAGGACTGTATTTCAGAAAAGGACTTCCTTTTCCATGATGGGAACATGATGTGTGTTTGTTATTTTCCTCTGGATAGCGTTGTGTGTAGAGAAGAGTATGACGTGAAACCATCGAGAGCTCCCTTAGACCATCTTCTTTGTCCTCAGGGTAGCACAACTGGACTGAGACCCCTGAGGAAAGGTCTATCTCTGTGCCACTCGGAGTCACAGCTATCCTCCTTGTCCCAGCACCAGGAAGAACCACAGAATGTGTGTACTACAAACAGGACACAAAAACAAAACAAGCTTACACTTTCATTCGTAATTCTGAAAGGTAAACTGGAAGTTCTAAAAGTGCTGTATATAACTCATGCCCTATGCTGTGATTCCTTGGCAGGGCAGTGCCAGAATCGCACCCAACAGTGTCGCCGCTAAGGCCGGACTCCTGCCAGCAGCCCAGAAACCAGAGGCTGTGGTTCAAGCCATGAAGGTAGGATGGTGGAGCCATCTGTCCCACAACAAAACATAAATAAACTTGGTTTGCATGCCCTTGACTAAGCTCTAGCAAGAATTATATCTCTAGTGTTAACTTGGTGTTCATCTACATCCATATTGAAGGATGTGGAATGCCTTTAAAGAAACTCTGCACATTATAATGATCAGGAATTCTTTTCTTGCATTGCAGAATTATATGTGCTTCTCTTGTGCAAACACGGTGTCAAGTGGAAATTTTCTCTTTAGATTTCCAGTTTTCTGGATGAGTCAAAGCCGCTTGGCCATATATTGGTGTTTGGCTTGTCCCTAGAAGTTTCACCCTTCTGTCACCTGGCTTTTGTAGGTGCTTGAGGTCCATGAAAACCTGAACAAGCAAATTCCTGAGGATTACGAGGAAGACCTCACAGAAAATGAGAAGGCCATTGTCCGAGAGATGTGTAATGTACGTAGAGTGCTATTTCATCTTTTTCTTTTACATAACCCGATGCTGTGCTTTTTGACCTCTTCAGTTTTTCAAGGTACAATTTGAGGCATCATGTCCACATATGCACATCTGCTTATAGGATACTGCTATCCAGTGATCTCTGCCACTGACAATTCATCCATTAACCATTCACCACATTAACCAATTGATGCACCATGAAGGTTTCTGGTAATATTGCCACTGTGCCCAGGGCCTGTTGAGCAGGCGTCACATTTATTGTTGGTCTGTCAAATGCTCCACACATTTCTTCAGCTTGTGTCTCACTTCCTGGCTCATGGTCAAGCTCTCTCTGTAGAATATTATGGTTGGCTTTGCTGTGCAGGTCGTATGGCGCAAGTTGGAAGATGCTGCCAGCTCCAAGCCATCCATCCGGCAGCATCTAGCAGGAAACCAGCTGAAAGGTCCGCAGTAAACAGATCAGAGGAAAAGTATACAAGAACCAGGGATGAAAGCTGTCTACGAGAACCAGATCTGTTTCCACTGCCTACAGACTAGGCAATATTTTAACAATGGTGGACTGTAATTCTCGACTGGACCAAACCACTCATCAGATCTCAATTTTGTAACCATGAAGGGTTCCAGATTGACAGTTAGTTTGTCGTCTTTTATCTCCATGATTGTAGGAATACCAAGTGCCAAATCAATGCTTTTATCCTTCAGTGTTTACCTTTAGAGTTTCCTGGTCATGGTCTGGTCCTATGCTCCATGTGCAGCTTTCTATACTCTATAGATCACCTAAAATACTGTTTCCATGCTCTGTTTGTTACTCTGAGGTCACATAAACACCCAGTTTCCACCAACATGGCGCCGGAGGTGGATTGCTGGAATATTCGATCAATAAGCGACAGACGTGTTGTCACATCACCGTCTTGCCTAATATCATTGGTGCTGACAATGAAAGAAGTTGCCACCGCTTATTAGCAAAATGACGTTACATCTTTTTTTATTTTGTGAAAAGCAAAAGATCTATTTGGTGGACAGATTTAATAGTAAATGATAAACATGTCGCGGGTTGAGTAAATAAAATATTGTGGTGCTTGAGTGACAGAGATCAGGAGGTAGACGGCAATGTTCAGTCTTTAGCAGACTCTTTTATTACACAATCCCTAAAAGGATGGCAATAAAACAAACTTTAAGAGAGATAAAAAGTGGAGACCGATCACAATGAGTCATACTCTGAAAAATATGAGAGTTTTGTCTCCATAAAGGCTCTTTTATTTCGCTTCAGCAGCTTATGAACACGTGAAATCCGAAACAGAATTAAATCCAAAATGGACCTTATGGACCTTTGCGTTACACTCACTTCTGCCTACGTAATGTTTCTGTCCTGTGCTTTAGTGAAACCAGTGGAAATGCAGGCAGGTTCTCAAAAGGCACCGAGCGAGAACCAGCCCGGCAACAGAACCGGCTCCATGTTGCTGGAAACAAGGTAAAAGGTTCAGTAAACCTGCCAGTTTGCTTGAGGAAGGTGTCTATCATGAATGCAGAAATCACTTTAAGTAGAAAAAATATATACACATCAAAAGCATCACTGTTTCTATTTTAGTGGAGGTACGTGTGTGCATGCCAGTTTTGTTTTTGAGAAGCACACAGTCTGAGCACAAACCTGAAGGTCTGAGGCAAAGGAATGCTGGGTCAACATAATAGCCAGCCAACCAGAGCCCTGCAGATTTTAAACGGAATTAGGGTGACACCTAATGGCCTGCAGGGGGCAACAAAGAGGTTCAGTCTGGAACTTTGGACGAGGATAATGCTTTCAGAATGAAATATAACTCTGAATATACAGAAGGGCAATGGCCTCTTCCTACATGAAAGGGAAGATTTGCCATGGACTTGTTTTGAGCATAAAGTAAAGCAATTTTTTTTCCAGAAGTGAAAATGGTGGTGGGTGTACTGGAAGTCTGATGAGGATAGCAAGGGTTGAGGGCATAAAAGGGACAGGTGTGATGGAGATGGATCATTGACACAAAAGGGACAGGTGTGATTATAAGATTATGATGCAGCTCTAGAATGCAACCTGGATTCAACATTCATCTCTCATTTAATGGTAGAATTACGTCACAAAAAAACAGCATTAGCACCTCAGTACCACAGAGCAGGCCTGTGAAGTAGTGAACTATCTTACCCTGATGTCATCTGTTTATGGGCATTCCTGACATTCCTGCTGCCCGGAGACCTCCAGCAGGGATAACCAAAGTGCGTCCTCCTTTAAGCCTTCAAAAGCGATATAAAAAGTGACCTTTGTTATACAAATGATGAAACAACTACTGGCTTCTTCTATCAGTCAGTATGAATAAGGTCATTCAAATGTTTTTCTATATCCACAATGTGATGCTGAGACTTGTATTTCATGGTTCCAGTGCATTCAGTTATACCATGTGTGATAGAAGATGTACTTTCAGGGCTTATAAAGAGCACTGTCATGACTGATTTCTTTAGAGTACTTGGGACTAACATCAAGGTTTAGTAAAACCTGGCACTGTATGTAGCTAAAAAATGGACTGATAATTTAGCATCTTAAAAAAACAAAATATACAAATGACTACTTTTTCATGATTTGAAATAAAAACAAGAAGTATTTCTTTATAGTACTTTTGTCTCCTGTAAATTATTCACACATCCATCTTCTAACCACTTATTTTGGTCAGAGTCATGGGGTGGTGGGCGTGTAACCTGCAATACATCCTGGATGGAATGTCCTGGAAATCGTTTTAAATGAAAATATTTAATCTGTACTACAACATAGATCAAAGGAAACAATGTCGCCACCTGCTGGCAAGACCAATCAATATAAATTATGCTTTAAGAAGGACTGTGGCCAACGGTGAAGCAGGGTGATCTGTCAGATGTGAAACAATGAGCTGATTTTAAGGCCAGTACCCATTAAAAATGAGTTCCTAGCACAAGACCACCCATAACAGAACTGAGAACGACACAATCATGGCATCTGTTTGCATGAAGTCCAATATGCAGTTTTAATTGGCTATCATATTCCACAGCCCAGTGTAAAAATGCGGTTAGTGCCTGAATACAGCCTGAAAATTATTTTAGTTAATATAAAAATAACCTTTGTATGAGAACCAAACGCACAAATCAGATATAGCGAAAACATTCCGTAAAACATGCTTCATAATTTAATTATTAATAAACAACATATAATATAAATGTATAAAGAGCAGGTTTCAAAGTAATTATCAATCTTAATGAATGTCTAATAAAGCACATGCAATGGCGGTATATTTCTATATAGCTATAGCAAATGTATACATTTAACTATCCCCTAGTAAACTTGACCAGTAAGTATAGCTTAACCGAAAAATACAAGTACTAACACCAGTTAATGGAGACAATATGTTGTTTAATACCAGAGGTATGAATAAGCACCTCAGATAATTTAACTAATATAACATTTTATAATGGAACATGAGTATTAAAACATTTCCTGTGAATAAATGTCTAAGGACACAGACTACTTTAAACTTAAATAAACAAATATTATGATAAACCTCGTAAATAGAGCCTATTTTAAAAAGTAAGCGCCTATAATGTCCAGTATATGACTATAAAGTGACGTAACGCCCCATCGTAACGCGCCAAGTTCCGCCTTATATGACGCAAAGGGAGTACGCCTAGCGTTCCTTTTTAGCTCCTTAGATTGACGTTCACTTAAACAAATCATGAGCTTTATATCATGGCCTTTTAAGGTAATTTCATGTCGCCGAAGAAGACGACCAATTATAAGACACCAGGGCCTTGCCGTTTATTTTTGTGTTATGCAAAAAACTTGATAGATGCGCATGGTTGATCGACATAAAATATGGACCTATGAAATTCCATAACAACCGGGGCGGGTCCCTACGTTAACCAATAGCTGTGAAAAGCGAACAGATTTCTGTCGTGCGAGTTATGGGTATGTATCCGCTGTGCCGCTCTCTTGGAAGCAGCAATAATATGGGCTGCTAGTGAGAACCTGCGGAGGCCGTTCAGAGGCAGCATGTTAGGCTGCACATTCCGTTCCGGTGGTTGAAGAGGACTGAACTCCAGGCTGTCAGGAGGACCTGCTGCTGTCAATCGGAAGGTAGTCGTCTAATATTTTAGAAAAAGATTGCAACAGAACGCCGTCGCAGTCGGTGTGTTGTGCGGTTATTGTGCCACATTCTGCTGCTGCTTACTTTATGTGGACGATCCGCCTGCAGAAATGCTAACTGGCTAGCTGCCCTCCTTCAAAGTTCATTCGCCGCCTTCTGCTTTACTCACGATCATCCGCTCGTCTGTGATTTCTTGAGTGGGCCTTATTAAAACACGTTTAGTCGCGGGCGATGCAGGTCTCAGTAACGTGCGAGCTGTCACACCAGATATTTAAAGCTGCCAGAGCTTAAGCTGCTGTGGTAGATAGGTACATGGATCATCCCTGCGCCTGTATATTATATGCCTGTACGATCATTCTTTGTATTTGTCCATTTTTGTAAACGCACGTTGTAACTTAATTGTATTTAGTCTTACTGTTGCTCGATATATTTGAACTAGAACATATTATTCATTCTTCTGATTGTCTTTGGGTTTTACCCAGATGATTGGCTCTATTTCCTATTACATATAAGCCCACTAACCAAAGATGTAAGTCTTGTTACTAGCAAAAAGAAGGGGCGGTTATTTAGGTTGAAACCTAAAATGCCCCAGGTGTGACGGTGGATGGCAGCTTGCAATCCCACGTGCCCTTATTTCATCAGCTTTACTGACCGCGCCTATAGCCTGTGGTCCGTACTGGAGGGTCTGGACTGCTAATGAGGGTGGAGTTCCAAGCAACTGACTGTGTGTCAGACCTGTGCTCTCCCTCTAACCTTCACACACTCCCACACTGTCTATACTTGGTCATGCTCAGAAACATCCCTATTCATAGATCTTTGATAAACATTCATTTATGCCTACTTAAGTAAGGATGGATGGTAAATGTCCCTTTCCGGATGATCTTAGTCTAAAGTGGTAATCTCACAGCTCTTCAGTTTTGGAGTACATGGGATGGAGCTCATTTCATGCTTTTCGTTCTGATTGGATGAATGCTTGGAGCTCCTACTCCCACAGCAGCATCATCCCAGGAAACAGGCCTGCTGATGCTTGTTGGCTAATGGCCAATGCAAGCATGTCATGGAATCAGGGAACATTCCAGAATAGGAATTTAATGGGAACAGACACTGAAGGAAACATCTTAGAAGACACGGTTTTCTGTGTCTTTGAGCATATATCGTCCAATTTGTTCACAGGTATACTTCTTAGGACAGAACTTTGCACATTATGCAAACACTCAAGTGGCATAAATCAGCCACTAAAACCTCAGTTTAAGAGGTACATTGTGTTTATAAAAGGGGAAGAAATGGTTGAGGTCTGTCCTAAGCTGAAGACCTGCAGCAAGGATTATGATACACAAAATCCTGCGAGACTGAAAGGGTTTGACTGCTGAGGTCAGCTGAGACCATATACTGGGCAGCAAACTCAGAAAAGGGGAGCAGTAACCACCCAAGATTTGCACAGGCAATGATTAAACATCAAAACGGTCCCACATACTAACTTCTCAATCTACATGCAGCTGATCAGTTATATAACATAAAGCGCTTATGAATGTAATATCTTGGAACACCATGAAGTCTTGTAAACTGCGCCCTCTAGTGGTTCAGATTAATGATTGAAACTGTATGATTATTCCTGCTCACAAGCTGTTCTTCTCAGCAGTCCTTGATTGTGGTTCAGCCTGAATATGGGGAAGAAGAGCAGAGTGAAGACGCAGAAATGGGGAACGGGACCCACAGCTGTGGCAAACCCAAAGGAGATGCTGAACCTGGTCTCGGAGCTCTTACAGAGTAAGAGTCTGCACAGATGACTCTTCATGTAACATTGCTGTGGTCTGTGTGAGCTGCTGTTTTCCTCTTGGGAATCTCCCTGTCCAGGCTGCTTTTCTTTCTCTGGGCTCCAGGCTAATGTCTTCATTTTCCAATCCCAGAATGCAGTGGGGCGGCCCCGCCCCCGGGTCAGGAGTGGGCAGAGTATGTCCAGATCCGAAGCCTTGTGGAGAAGATCCGGAAAAAACAGAAAGGTCAGTGTTTTGGGTAGCTGCACCGTCATGGGGGGGCGGGTTTCTGAGACCTGGCGCTCCGTTCACATCCTACCTTGTGAGAAATGGTGATGGCGCACATGAGCTGTGTGGCATGTTGGCAGGTCTGTCCATGGTGTTCGATGGAACGAGAGAGGATCACTTCCCGGAGCTGATGGCCTGGGCTGCAGAGAATGGGGCCTCGTGTGAAGGCTTCGAGATCTGCAATTTTGCAGAGCAGGGGTTCGGCTTAAAGGCCACGCGGGACATCAAGGTGAGTGCCGACGGTGGAGCCACTCTGACGCACGCGTCTGTAGAGGGTTTCGGGCTGGATGAGGTGAAGATCTCTACCTGTGTAGGCAGAGGAGCTGTTCCTGTGGATCCCCCGGAAGATGCTGCTGACGGTGGAATCGGCAAAAAACTCAGTGCTTGGTGAGTCACTCAGAGGATGGCAGTCCTGTCTGTGCAGGCCGTCTTCCTCCAGAGCAGCCCGCAGACCCGACCCGGGGAGCCCAGCTTATTGGCCACACGCCTGCATCTCAGCCCAGTTTCCCTTCTTCAGGGTCCCTTTACAGTCAGGACCGAATCCTGCAGGCCATGGGCAACGTGACGCTGGCCCTACACCTCCTGTGTGAACGTGCCAACCCCAGCTCCTTCTGGCTGCCCTACATCAAGAGTCTGCCCAGCGAGTACGACACGCCGCTGTACTACGAAGAGGAGGAAGTGCGCTGCCTACAGGCCACACAGGCCATCCAGGACGTCTTTAGCCAGTATAAAAACACGGCGCGCCAGTATGCCTACTTCTACAAAGTCATCCAGGTGGGTTCGGTCCTGGTTTGGGTCCGGCTAGCTGAAGTTACAAAGTCCTCAACCTGGCACCCTCTCAGTCCTGCTTGGGATGTTTGGAAACTCTGGCTTAAACAATATTTGGGACTGTTCACATGAAACCCATGTCAGGAATTGTGGGCGTTCAGGGAGACCACCAATAAGAACATGGCCTACACAGCCAGCTTACGCAGTTTGCTGTGTACAATCTAGAGCAGTGCATCCTGATGTTATTCCACCTCTGGCAGTCAGTAGTATACTTAGAGTGGTCTGAAAGGGCATGCATGACAGCAATGCAACAAACTGCCCACAAGGGGGAGACAGAAACCATTTAATGAGCTTGTAGCTGTAGAAACACTACCCTCCAACACCGTTCCATCCATCCACCAAGGCTTGTCAGGGTCATAAAACAAAAAGAGTAGCTTTTAAAAATGTCATCAATGCTTCTTGTTTTTTGTTCAGTAACTGTCAATGTGAGTATGGTACACTTCTGTCAAGATAAAACATCCAACATTTATCCCAGTGACAAAATTATTATGTGATGTTTAATGCATTCCTTGTGCCTTTTAAATCACTGGATGTTATGAGTGAGCTTATTTGTGGGCACTCTAGATACGAGACTTTGTGCTTGTCAGGGTGGCTTTCTCTGTTGCTGTTTTTTTATATTCCTGCCTGATGGAAGATGTTAGTGGAGTGCTGTGGTTGTTTCTCTACTACAGACATGCTTTAACCCCTTATCATGCTTTATCACAGACAGCCATGTATCTGTAAGCAAATTGTTATAAGGGTCTGTAATGCCAGAGTGATCCTCTAGGTGGCAGAAATACGCTACAAAATGTCTGAATGTTTTTACTGTGTTATTTCACAGCAGTACAGTGTGTATCGTGCACTGACTCTCAGTTTAGCCCCTCCCTCCCCAACAAAAATGATTGCAAAAATGTCTGGCACCACCAACAAAAGCACAGATGAGTGAGGTGAAAGATGAATGTTGGGGTCGACCAACACGGGCATGGAAACGCGCGCGCACGCACACACTCACACGTGCACGCACACACTCACACGTGCACGCACACTCACACACGCTGCCGCCTGAGCAGGGGACTTGTGAACCGGCTGTGAGCACGACACGCCGGTTTAAGCAGCAGCCCCCCCCTTGCCCGCGGTCCACCCAGGCTGTTTTTCCGGCTGCTTCGGCCCAGACGTGCCCTGGGACACACGGCCGGCTGCTTTACATGTAGATTGCTGTGGTTCGCAGGCCAACTGTCGGCCAAATTGATGAAGCAGATTTATGACGGCTGCCTCGCACAACAAATTAAGCTGACAGTGATGTATGAGGGGCTAATGCCGGCGTGATGCCGCTGTGGGTCGCCCGACGCTCCCGCTCTTGTTAGTATCTGTTAGGCGGCCGCATAATGAAATTGTGCCGGCCAGTTTCAACTTATTTCCGCGTTCTTTCCCCCCCGCCACAGACCCATCCCGCTGCCAGCAAGCTGCCCTTCAAGGAATCCTTCACCTTTGATGACTACAGGTGAGGCGGGAGGTGCCCCCCCGGGCCGCACCTCCGCTCAGGAAGCCCCCGATTGGGGCTTTTTGCATTCGTCCTTCTTTCATTAGCGCACCATTTCCTCAGAGGGAATAATTCATCGCGGGTCTCCTTTGATCTCTGGAGTCTCGCAGCCGCTGTGGTCGCCAGGCGCTTAACGCCGGCGGTCTCGTTCCAGCGGCGTTTCTGACTCGAGGCGCCTCTCTGCAGGTGGGCCGTGTCCTCCGTCATGACGCGGCAGAACCAGATCCCCACGGAGGACGGCAGCCGGGTCACCCTGGCTCTCATCCCGCTGTGGGACATGTGCAACCACACCAACGGCCTGGTAGGTTCCGCGCTCCTGCCTCTGCGCCGTAGCCTCTCTGTCTGGGATGGCGCCCATTCCACTGGCGGCTTCCTCCATCGCTCGACCCCTTATGTATTCAGAAGGTGTTCCTATAATGCTGTAGAATTTTATTTTAAAATGCTGGATAAAATGAAAAGTGGAGTCATTAAGAGGTTTAATGCCACGCTGCAGTTCCCCGGGGCTCCGCTTTGATGAGACGGGACTGTGTTTCTCACACCCTGACTCTCCATGGAGAAATCACACCGCAGCCTGCGGCTTCATTCAATTTTCTCTGTTTCAACTCATTTGAAAAGTTCTTAACTCAATTCTAACATGTATACCGATATGGCACTTAATTACCTGATGTAAAGTCTGTCCAAATTCCCGCCCTTCACTCTACTCATTTCCTCTGGAGGTTGGAAAAAAAGAAATGTAAACGTGCGGCTGGTGGAAGTAGAGGCCGAGCCGTGGTGCCGCGTAGACGCGGCGCGGGCTGCAGTGGTTGAGCTGATGAACCGGAGCCTAGAAAGGACCCCCCTCCTGGGTCATTATGCCCACTTCCCTTCACTCACCTTCCACCTTCAACACGCTCCTGTGATAATGAGCTTTCGTTAACGGGTGACTCCGCTCCTCAGTGGAGGCCCCCCCCCGCTTTATGGTCCATCGCCGGTGCCCTTTGATCCAACTATTTGAATAAAATCTCACTTTGTGGTTTTAGATTACAACTGGGTACAACCTTGAGGACGACAGGTGCGAGTGTGTCGCCCTGATGGACTACAAGAAAGACGAGCAAGTGAGTGTCTGGCTACATCAGCTGACTCAGGACTGGCTCTGATTGGCTGCTTCCCTGACACACACACCTATGTAATTCTGTGTTTCTCTTTGACTTTAAATATGCTCCAAGGTTCACAGGGTCAGCGTAGGCACACTTGGGCTGGACAAACAGGGTCTCTTTTGATGAAGCTGGTGGTGGCAGCTGGACAGACAGCTTGTAATCTTGGGGGGGGGGCATGCATCTGGGAGCAGGACGCTTCAGTAGGCTGTTCGAAAGGATCCTGCCTCAGATTTTGCACATTTTGGCCGGAGGTATCAGCACCTGCCGATCAGGCTCACAGAGCCGTTTTCCCAGAAGCTGACGTCAGTTTCCGGTCTCAAACGCCTGGTGTTTAGCGCTGAAACTCTTGTTGCTGAGATGATCTCTTCCACCAAGCTAACCGGCGAGGCCCAGCCTGCGTCTGTGGATGGGAGATTTCCTTGCCATATACCCCACTGTTCATGCACCTCTTCTGTCTCTCCGAGACGGGGGATCCTGACAAACGTACGTTTGCTCACCGCGTCCCCAGATCTACATCTTCTACGGCACGAGGTCCAACGCGGAGTTTGTGATCCACAACGGCTTCTTCTACGAAGCCAACGCCCACGACCGGGTGAAGATCAAGCTGGGTGTGAGCAAGAGTGAGCGTCTGTACGCCATGAAGGCTGAAGTGTTGGCCCGCGCTGGCATCCCTGCGTGAGTGTGCTGCGCCCACCGTACATCCTGCAGCCAGATGCTCTTTGCTTACCCATCGCTCGTTGAGAGATAAATCTCTAACGTTCAGCCGGGTCAGGGGGTGGATAGGTTTAATCTCATTGCCATGCTGATACAGCTGTATAATGCGTTTTTGGAGAAACTATTTCAACTTCGTACGGCTTATTGCTGCTCTGATCGATAAACTGAGGAACAGGGAAATATTGCCCTCTTAAAATGACTTTTTTTTTTTTTTTCTGTTTATGGTCTCTGGGTGATATTTCTCTGCTGTTGAGTAGAAGCTATTGGCTGAGACGTCAGCAGTAAATGGTGAATTATAAATGACTGAGTGTTTAAAAATGCAGCAGGTTCAGTGGAGTTGCGGTCCCTTCACATCAATCAGCCGTCAAGCGAGAAATGGGGGCGGAGCCAGGGGCAGGGCAGCTGCCCCATTGGTCGCGACTGCTGTTGGCTCCCCAGCCAGGCTCCTGCATGACTGCACCGCCGGGCTACTCAAATTGGAATTTAATTTGGGGGGTGTGGGGGGGTGGCCGATCCGGGATTGGCCGCCGGCCACCTTCAGCAGCCCCGTCCAAAATCCTTATTGTGTCAGATTGATGCTTTTTTAATGACTTCCCTGTGTAATGAGTGCTGTCTCAAGGAATCGGAGATGAAAAGCTGCGATACCCAATCCGAGCTCCCGTTCCGTGAGTCTCTGTTCGCTGACCGCTACCTGAGACTGGCGGCTGATAGGCTGGATCCCCCCTCCACAGGTCCAGCATGTTCGCCCTGCACGGTGCAGACCCCCCCATGTCCGCTCAGCTGCTGGCCTTCCTCCGCGTTTTCTGCATGACAGAAGGTAAGGCCCCTACTGGTGCCCCCTGGGCAGCAGGCCCTCGCAGGTGTTTTCGGTGCCATGGAGAGTCGAAGAGCAGTATTTTGCATCTTCTCCATTTTTTAATTTCCTGGGACAGTTTAGGTTTAGCGTCTGTCCTGTAAACACGCTCACATAGCGTAGCAACCCAGTGTCTTCATGCTGAGATCTGAGGTGCTCCACTTCAGGTCTGCCCCCTACTGTCTGCTCCGTGGCAGTGCTCTTCCTACACTCTCAGCTTCTCTGTTCTTTGACCACAGAGGAACTGAAGGACTATCTTGTGGGTGAGCAGGCCATGAACAATATCCTGTCGCTGGGCAATGTCGAGCTTCCTGTCAGCTGGGAGAACGAAATTAAGCTGTGGACCTTCCTGGAAACCAGGGCTTCTCTGCTGCTGAAGACCTACAGCTCCACCACGGAGGTGGGACTTGGGTTGGGGCTGTGTTCTTGGGGCAGTTCTTAGTGCCATGCTTCTCTGTATTCAGTAAGGTCATAATCATTAATGAAAGATAAAGTTAGAAAATATTTTGTAAGCTAACACAAGACGACATGCGAGAATAAACTACAACTAAACGAAAACACGGCTAAACTGTAAATATTGCTTATAAGCTGAAAACAAATTACAAAGTACTTTAGTTACCTTTTGAAAATAATGTTTAGCTAAAGTTATGATTTGTTTATTATTAATTAATACCTGAAACGTGTTTTGCCCATTTTAGCACGTAGTGCGCACTGTACATTCAGGTAGCATTCATTAAAGATCAGATGCATAAAATGCTGTAGCTCAACTTTCATTCTATACCCTGAAATGAATCAATAAAACTGAAAATAAAAATATATTTCTGTTTAGTTCAATATATCTAAAATAAAAAAACTACTTTGAAAACTAAGTAAATGTATAATAAGAAATGTATAATCGAATATCTACATAATATAAACCTAAAAATTCAGAAATGTCATGATGCTGGTCAGCACCTACTGGGCTCCCCGCCGTCCCTCCCCGGCACCAAGCTTACTGCTGGTCTTCTCCCTCCCTCAGAGTGACCAGGCTCTGTTGGAGCAGCCTGGGCTCTGCTTCCACACCCGGGTGGCCGTCCAGCTGCGCCTGGCCGAGAAGCAGATCCTGGAGGGCGCGGTGGGCAGCGGCCGGGCCCAGCGCGAGCACTTCCGCAAGCTGCTGGAGGAGGATGCCCCGCTGCCGCGGCGACAGGAGGCTGGCGATCGCGACGGCCAGCCGCCCCTGGTGCTCCGGGAGCTGGAGGAGGCCAGTGACGCCACGCTGGGGCCCGGAGACACCGCGGACGCGCTGCTTCTCAACGGAGGCCTCGCCATGGAGAACGGGAATGGCGTTCTGCACGAGGGCGGGCCTCGCGCGGAGCGGACTGGAGACGGGGTCGAGGAGAACTCTCAATAAGGCAGCCCCAGACCCCCCCCCCGCCGCGCCACTATTTACTTATTTCTGTTTCTCGAAGTGACTTAAAAGAATAAAGGCACCCCCAGAGACACAGGACCCCCTCTCCCCCTCATGGCTGTCTCACCTACTGCCTGAGAGCCTGTCCTCAGTATTATCAGCCAGCCGCGTCTGGCGTTTAACAGCAGCCTCGACGCTGACTGGGTGGACAGAAAAAGGACCGGAACTGAGGATAAACCACCTACCAGGTCCGGCACGTTGTCTTCGTTAGCGCTGAAGAGATCTGGATCAATGGACAAAAGCTTTTGCGTAAGAGGCACAGGAACACGTATGTCAGCAGTCCACCCTCCTGTTCATTGCCTTGAATCCCAGACAGGACTGTGCTCTTCTAGGGGCTCCCGATCGGCCCTGCGCGCTCTGCCTCTGAGGTCACATCTGAGGAGGGTTTTTTTTTTTTAACCCCCAAATAAATTTGACCCTTTGTGCTTTATTCTTAAAAGCAGATACAGTTATATGAATAGTGGGAGCGACGGGTCAACATGGCTTTGATGTCTGAAAATAATTTCTGAATGTAACAGGATTTTATTCAGCATAACCATCATCAGGGTTTGTTTTTTCTCTCTTTTCTTTTTTTTTTTACACTAAAGTTGCTGCAGATTGAATGCTGGTGGCGCTGTGGATGTCAGAATGCAAGCTACCCGTTTATGTTACCTTTATTTAGCACTGAAGAGCTGTGTGTGTTTCTGTGAATTTCTTTGTATTTGAGGCCTTAATGTCCTGATCGATGTGCGTCAGTTCGTCCTTCACCAAATGCAGGGGCCGGTCTGCTGGGGAAGCGGGTTTTCCTCGTTGGTGGTGCACAGTGTCTGGCGGACGCCAGAGCAGCTGGCAGTTACGCTTCCTCGACGGCAAGACCCTCCACCACACCGCAGTCCTTCTGTGCCGATCGCTTTGTATCTACGCTTGTAGCCACTGAGAGGCTAGAGATTTGAGAATAAAGACGGTTTAAATGCATCGGCATTGCTAGTGACAATCTATGCATGTCTGGGGGACAGCAGGGCTCTGCTCGGTGCCCGAGAACTCTGGAGTAATGTGGTAGGTTAAAGTTAGACTTGTGTTTTGTGGGTGCTCAGCAGCGCCCCCCTGTGTGTGAGTCGAGGCATCTTGAAAGCCACTACCTCAGTTTTACACACATTTTTTCCCCTTCTTCAGCCCCCAGCCACATTACAAATTTATAAAAGAAACATTATCTTGAATCATTTAATTCGGAGCAATTAAATTTTGAAATTCGGCATTCATTATTCATATGTTCCGAGATAAAACCCTTTAATTGTTGAATACATTAAAGTAATGGGCAGTAGGTCTGTCGGTTCAGGCACATGTGCGTCCGCAGACGTTAGCAGTTAGCAGGCAACGTAACACTGTTGTCCTGTGACGCGTGGAATGAATAATTCACAGGTCGCATTAATAAACATGTGCTCTATCCACTGCGGCTCTGGCACACTGTTACCAGCAAACAGTAGCCTGTGAATGGCCTGTATGCTCTATAACGCCCCCTGGTGGTTGGTGGCAGAGGCAACTTCAGCGGCTCATCTGATTGAGGCCAGTCACAGCCTGTAAGACGAAGCGTGGTGAGAGACACGTTCACCTTGTACCACAGGCACAGCAGCTGGTGTGAACGGAGAGGGTGGCAGCCCTTCACGCTGCCGCTCGCTGAGCTGGATGGCAAGATTAGCAAACCTGCAGCATGAGAACATAGAGCGAGAAATGCAGGGTCAACAGCTGGTAATGTTGGACTGTTAACCTACCACCGTTGCATCCCTCCTTCATCCGCCCAGTGAGCTACCTGCAGACTGGGAGGCCAACTGCTTTCCTCACACCCAAGGAGAGGAGGTCCTCCCACAGCCGGCTCCTCCGCACCCCCAGGGGACCTCCTTGCCCCTAGCCACCCACCCCTCCACCCGCCATGCGGTCTTCCTCCTATCCTTTCCTCCGTCTCTGCATGGGGGATTGCGCCCTAGAAACAAGAGGGGGAAGGTGGGGGCATTATCCCGACTGCGCTGCCACTGCCGTCCCCACAGGGTTGTTAATTCTGCTCCCTGCATGCCCCCCCATCGCCGACCGACAGAGAACCACATCATTCTCCATCCTCCAGGTCAGAGTGGGAACAATTAAATGTGGAGGGTGGGGCGGCAGCACGCAGCTGATGAATGAGCAGCCGGCTGGCAAGTGACAATATGCAGACAAGCGGGATCATTTGCAAATGGAGAGCGAGGGGGGGGCGCCGGAGTCCAGGGCCGCCGAGCGGGGGTTTAACCCCTTCCACGCCGCCTGAGAAGACTGGGGGGTGGGCAAGGGTATCATTCTTACACCCCGGCGCGTAACCAAGCGACTGCCGCTATGCTGAGATGGGCTCCATCCAGATTCAGCCATGCATGCATGTAAGTGAGTGGCTGCGCCCCCTAGTGGACTGTCTATGCATTAATCCGGTGCGCCTCGCTCATTTGCTTTGCTTCTCCTGTGTTTGTCTGGGCCGATGCTCTGGTTCTCGTCGTCCCTGGGTGCCCAGCAAGCGGCTGCGGCTTGGGAAAGCCCAAGGCTGAAGAACGGTGCATGCAAACCAAGCACATTAAGCTAATAACAGCGCGGTAATAAGTGTAGCTAACGTCCAGGCTAATCCGACGTTAATCAGGCTGCCTGCCACACACGTCCACGCTCCCTGTAATTAAGGCTGCATAGCAAAATCGCACTGAAGTGAACACACACTGACCAAAGGCTGCAGGTATGTGGCTCCCTC
>JABFEA020000029.1:13193031-13211657 GCA_019775915.2 Cyphomyrus plagiostoma | reverse complement strand
CCCCCCCCCCCCCCCCCCCCCCCCCCCCCCCCCCCCCCCCCCCCCCGCGCCCCCCCGGGCGCCGAACCCTGTGTCTCTGGATCTTTACCTCACTCCTGTAACATCTCCTGTAACAAGTGCAACACGATTAGATCCAGGAAGGGACTAAACGCATCAACAAACAGCCGCTTCAAATCCGCCCCTTTATTTCAAAGTCGACTTTACTGCCAGGTGCTTGCAGTTTAGACGGTATGATTTCAAGCGAGAGTGTTCATGTGGAAAATGACACGATTAGAGGCAGCCATTTTTTTTTCCAGTTTTCATTATTGCAGCCTCCTTTAGTGTTGAAGTACAGTCTTCAGAGCAAGTGAACAGTGTTTGTATCACATGTAAGCTGGAAGCTTAAGAAGAAATCGATTTAGCGCAGGGAATTCGTACAAGCAGGCTGTTCCAAAGCACTTCACAGGAATTTACACACATTTTTGTAGAGGGAATAAAAAAAAAAAAACTGCTACTAGCAGGAGAAGTAAAAATGCTGCCCTAACCACTTTAATGACTTTAATAAATGTACGAGCGACAGCTGTAAATAATCTGCAAAATTAAACATTTTAATGGTGGTGGACAGCAGCTGGGCTAAGCGATCATGTCAATGTGGTGAGCAGACGGGGGTGCTGGAAGTGTGGGGCCCACAGTGGGGGGTTGGGGTGGGGGGACACAAGGGGGGCTCCTGGTATGTCATCTACTCTCGCTTTAACAGTCATCTACACTTTGAGAATAATTTCAGCTCTTACTGAAGCCAGACGAGCAGCTCCTGTTTTTGTGACTCAGAGGCCGCTTGTCTGCATTCGTCAGGCACTCTGCAGGGTGACATGCAGAATGAGAGTGAGATTAGGATCAAGCACGGCACTAAGTATCAAGGCTTCAGCTCTGCCAGCCAGGAAGTGCCAGAGAGAGACGTTTAAACTGTGGTCACTGTGGTATTTTCATCTGGGATCAGACTAAACTAAGAGTGCCAGCATTTGACTGCATTAACCCTGTGTGGTGTCAGACAGTGGAGCAACACACAGGCACTTCACTGGTTTTTATGGTCCTCATGTTTTTCCTTATGACTTAAAGTAGGCTGTGCATGCTATGCAGTGACATGGGGCTGTGTTATGCAGTGAGACAGTGTTTGGTGTGCTCTACAGTGACATGAGGCTGTGTTATGTGGTGAGACAGTGCTGTGTGTTGACATAGGGCTGTGTTATGCAGTGAGGCAGTGCTCTGTACGCTCTACAGTGATATGAGACTACGTTATGCAGTGTGACAGTGCTGTACATGCTTTACAGTGACATGGGGCTGTGTGTGCCCTGTGATAAGGCAGACACAGGCCTGTGTGAGTTCTGTCGTGATATGGGGCTGAAGATCACGCAGTACTGTGCACGTACTGTCTGTGCTTTACAGTGACATGGGGCTGTCTGTGTATTATGCAGTGAGGCAGGGCTGTGTGCAGGTACTTTACGGCTGACGCATAGAGGAACGTGCTTCTCGTTACGCTGCCACACACTCTGCTCAGGCACCAGTGGACAGCAACCCGCATCATGTCCGTGTCGCTGGAACGCGCCTCAGACGCTGTGGCTAATTCTGCCAGCAGAGTAACCCAGAGCGTAATACACATAATCACATTAGACCCTTGACCACGGCCGGGACGTGCCTCTGCTGCCATATCACAGCTCAGCGGCCGCACTGATCTCCGACCGGCTTTGGCTTTCCGGGTCACTGAGGTTGCTGTGTGGACCGGCGGCGGCGGGGGGGGGGGGGAGCGTGGCTGTCCGACCTCGCAGTCCTGCAGCTCCCATCCCTTCCTGGGAGAGCGGCCCAGCTGTGGGAATGCCGTGGTCTGACATCCCAAAAGGAAAGCGAGACGGATGAGAGGGCGTGTGACGGCGGCGCGTCCCGCTCGCCGCTGCGGAGTTCAGAGCGGAGCTGTTATTCGGGAAGAGAGCCAGCCGGCGGGATGCGATTATCAGGTAGTACAAGGCCTGAGCTCCGGCTCGGCCGCTGGAGGAATTAGTTCGTCTCGCTGCTCCCTCTCACACGCCGCCAGCTAATGAGGCCTCTCAGCGCGGAGCCCTGCCGCCAGAAGGGTGAGCCGTTTAGTGCGAGAAATCACCACTTAACAAAAGCTCATTCTTCACTCTGCTGCCTGGGAGGATTAGGGGTGGTGCTCAAATAATGCAAACATTTTTTGCACGGGGGGGGGGGGATTTAAACTGCACTTACAGGGAGGGCAGAGCGAGCGTGGCGCGCGACTGGGACGACGTCCTCGTGCTGAGCCCACCTGTGCACGTCGGATCCCTTCAGTCACGGCACAGAAGTATCCAGCCATGCTAATATTTGTCCCCCCCCCCCACCTGCGTAAGAAGGGAGTGCTGGCCTGCTGCGGATATGGCAGGCATGCGGTCGCCGCTTTCTCACCTTTCTTGCTCTCGTCTGCGGAGCCAAGAAGACACGCTCCATCAGGGATGAGGCCACCTGGGACAGAATGAGGAAGCAGGCCCCCAGGTCACCCCCCCACCCCCAGGGTTGGAGTCAAGCTCTGACTGGTCATTTTCCACCACCCTGGTAACATGTTGCTGTTTTTCAAACGCTTTACGTGGGTCCATGTCACTGCTGCCTCCCACGGCGGTTTGGGTGCCTTCCTTTCGATGAGGAAGGCGCTAGAGACCTGGAAGACAGACAGAGAGTGAGCGCACTGCATGCACACAGTAACAAATGCTCCACCACTGGCGCAGCTGTTCCCCGACAGCCGCAGCCAGCTCCTGTACATGTATGCAGACATCTGAAGGAGATTTTACAGGGCTCCTCCACCCCCAGCTGCCCGCCCGGTGCCCAGATTTTTATAGCCACATTTGAAGTGAACGGGACGCCAGGCCCGGCTGGGCTCGTCGTGCTCTTTGTTACCCAGAAACACAACTGTGTTTCATGGGCCCCAGACAGACCCCCGGGGAGCGTACTTTAGAGCGGCCCTGAAACGTCACCTGCAGCACGGGTGAGGCACTCAGGCAAGAAGGGCATCCTGTACGGCCTGCTGCAGAGCTCTGCTCCCCCACCTGCCGTGCGGTCGGCATCGCATGCCGCAAGCTGGCAGCTGGAGCTCAGCGGCCCCTTCCTCCCTGCAAACTGACCCGAGCGCGTCAGAGCCCGCCGGCATGTGTGCAGAGCACATTCGGAGCCGCGGGTTTGCTTGGCGTAGCGGAGCAGTGCGATTGGGGGAGAGACGATGTTGAAAGAGCGCGATTGGGGGATTGACGTTGTTGGAAGAGTGCGATTGGAGGAGAGCCAGCGGCGCCTGCAGGCCACATGTGGCTTTGAAGGCCTGTTCCATGTGGAGGGGACGGCGAGGGCTTCCTGCAAATGGAAGCAGATTGGAATAGTTATCGGGGGCTGCTTTTGGTTAGTGTGGAGCCAGCCGAGCAGCTCAGAGCCACAGCCCTCGCCGCAGGGCATCACAAGGCCGGCTTTTTCCATTTAGCTCGAGTTTTTTTTTTCCTCCATGGCTGAGAATTAAATGTGGAGGCAAGAGGCATTCCCCGCGGAAGCCTTTGGTGGATGTTTTTGGTGGGATTTTAGGAGTCAGATCCTGGGCCACTGGCCGGTTTTTCAGGCCTTGGCTCTTTTGCAGAGATAGGTGCGTGCAGCGTGAAATGTCTCTTTAGAGAGACTGTAAAAAGTCAAATTAAATGGCCCTTTTTTGTTACTAAGTTATTAATATTCCTTTTCAGGTTAAATGTCACATTTCCCTGGGTTATATATGAGTCACCTTTCAGCTCATAAAAGAGGAATATGAGTAAAAAAAAATCTGAAAGAAGTTGAAGGGGAAGAAGCAGGCAGTTGGTTGGCTGCCAGTCAGTGCGGCAGCAGGCTGGAGGACGCGACAGTCATGCAGGCTGCATTTCTGTGCGTTTTCTGTGCAGTTAGCCAATTAAAAATAATGAAGTTGTACTTTTTTTGTAGTGTCTGGATGGGCTGAGCTTGCTGGCTTGCTGTGGCCCGACAGCAGGGGTCTGACAGGCGCAGGCGTCGCCAGATGAAGGATGTTCCGACACTCGTGAGAAGCTGAAACACGGCTGCAGAGCACTCAGGTCGCTGCGGTGCACTAACGCTACTGCTGTTTTGGCCCCAAAGCCACGTGCCGGACCGGCAGCCGCACGGCTGGTTACATTTACAGCCGCTTGTAAAACAGGGGTCCGTGCTTGTCCATGTCTGATGAGGAAGGATACTGCCGGTCGACTGGGGTGGGCCAGACACCGCAGCCAGGTGCAGACGCTGACCTCAGATCAGTCTCTCAGACGACACACGCTGTGCAAACACTGCGTTGGCACAGTGTGATGTGCAGACACTGGACTCGAGCACCAGATTGACAGTGTATGTGGTGTTTAAAGCTGGACTCACACTATGTCCCGTGTAAACACTGAATTGAGACTCTGTTTGAAAAGCGGATCAACACCATGTGCTCTGCAAGCACCAGATCAGTGCCTAGCACTGCGTAAAAACACTGGATGGACTTTGCTGAACACTGTACGTCAATGTTACGTGTAAGGTTGCTGAACATTTATATCCACCTGCCTGCTGACAGTTGGATCCAAAAATATTTTAAGTATTTCTCCATCCATCTAGCCGGATGGTGTGATATCTGGCATTCTGCAGGAAACTTCCTACTACGTGCATCTTTTCTAATATAATAATGAGCATAACCCTGGAAGTGCTAATCCTGGTATTTCCGAAAGAGATTTAAATAGAATAAGTTTTTAGTGGTCGTTTGAAGGTCCCAGTGCCTCAGCAGTTCAGACACCTCGTTGGAGTTCATTCCACCACTTAGGTGCCAAAATGGAGAAGAGCCTCGATACATGTCTTCCTTGCACCTTGAGGGATGGTGGGACCAGTGGAGCGGTGCTGGAGGATCGGCGAGAACGTGGTGCAGTGCACAGACAAACCTCATGTGGCATTAGCGCAGACGAACACAAGTGGTTCTTCTCGTGTCACCAGCCGGCTGGTCCAGGATGCGGTGGGGGCACGTGAGCCTTGGTTCTCACCCCGCTGTCTTGAGACCCGAAGCAGATATACCTGGTGAAAAGCAGGCTGAAACTCGACAGCCAGCAGGTGGCCGGAAATTTCACTGCCACTGGTTATTTAATCCAAATCTATGCTTAGACTCACATATGACAGCTAGCATAGGTTCTGTTTTCAGAGCTGTTAAACTGAACACCTTATCCTAATCTACACTATAATACAACATACACACATCATATTCCTCCTAGGAAAAGGTGGCCATGCTGTCACACTGTCCGCATCCACATGCCGCACTGCTCTAATGATGGGATTATACAATATTTACCTCCTTCTTCACCTGCGATTTGGAGCGATGGGATTGGTCCCACAGGCAACAAAAGCCTTCCCCATCTCCTTGGGATTCTCTGGACTGCGGGGTGACGCCTAAACATCAAACATTTCAAAGGGTTTATTACACAGAGTCCTTATTGCCAAAGGGCTTAGTGATTTTTACAGAGCGACTGCTAGGCTTGGCTCTCTAGGCTCAGGTGAGCGCTAGGCTAATCCACCGCTATCTGTAACACACGGTGGGCTCGTGTGGATTGCAGCCGGCCGTCAGCTGGTCCAGTCCTGCCTTTATACCCACAGAGGAGCACATCTGGTCACATCATCTGGTTGCTTGCTGAGGTGTACACTATGTAAAGCATCGAGCTGTGTTCCTACGTATTCATGATGAAAGCATGCTTAGTTCACATAACCCGGCCTCAGTGCCTGATCCACATCCTACTGTGCCGCGCTGAGCTCATTCACATGATATTATGGCTGTTCCGTTTTGCTGCCATGACATTGCATTACAAGATATTAACAATTCTCATTGGTGACCAGCCACACCACCATGATGATGTCATGCAAGGCCCATGCACCCGACCTGGGACCAGGCTGTGCAGTGACTCCCCAGTTTTCATCCCCAGGACGCAGAAAGCTGAGTAGGAGTAAAAGCAGAATGACCTTGGTTTGTGATGGTAATTGTTAAAGCGTATGAATAGCGGGAAGACCTAAGTGTGATGAACTGCGGTAGAATACAAGACAAGCTTCAGGGTTTACAATCAAGGAAAGCCGGGGACCCGGAGGCAGGCCGTGTGAGGAAGGTCCGGCCCAAAGGTGGAAGCTGACAGGCTGGTGGCTCTTAGCTTTAACCCCAGTGACCCAGTGCGAGGGCATAACTTTGGGTTGCAATGGGGGCCAGGGGGTTGGGGTCTCCACCCATTTAAGGATGTCTGGGGGGGAGGGGGGATGTATTGCTTGGTTTTGATTATCGGGAGGTTACGCTCCCCCCCCAAACCCCCATTAATTTTCACCCATGACCCACTGTGCTCAATGTGATCATTTTAGATGTGTCACGGCATAAGAAGACCGAGCTAATACCCTGCCTATGTTGAAATCTGGCCATCAGGTTTTACAGGCTTCACCCCCCTCCCCCCCACCACCCATTTCAATTTCACGTCAGAGATGGATGACTGGGGGCTCAGGGCCTGGGAATCGTGACGCTCACTGGGCCGGGGGTGTCCACCATGGTGCAGGCAATGGTTAGGGTTCGAGGAGCCTACGGCCTAACACGCTAACAGCCCTGAAGCGCTAACAGCCTCCTGGATGGCAGAACAGGGGGAGATGAGCAGCGCAGCACGGCCTGCTGTAATAGCCCTGATTTCATTTAGCTGTTTAACCTGTAATTCCTGCAATATTTATTGAAGAGCGAGGGGAAAAAACTGGGTCATTAGACACTGAGGATGAATACATTGAGATGAAAATGAGCACTCCTAACTGCTAGTTGACCTTTGCATTTTGCAGCATTTTTTATTAGTATGGGTCGCAGTAATTACCGCAAATTGAATCATAGTGAAAACTGAAATCATTCCGTAATGAGCATTTTTATTCATTATTGCACTTTGAGGCCGTGCTCGGAGGCATGTGTGGGCGCTGCTCCGCCAAGTCCCCCTGCCCCAGTGGCTCGTGGGTAAGCTGGAGGGACATGGGACACGCCACGGCTGGCTGTCGGGCGCAGAGCGGGCCAGCGTCCGTGCTCTGGCGAGCGGGGGAGGGTGTTGGCCTATTTGTGCCCATTGTCTTTTAAAGACATATGGCATGCAGTGTATGACGGGGCGAGATGCAAATCAGGGAGGGGGGGGTCTGAGTTTAAAGGCGCTAACGAGTGTGGGGGTGGGTGAGTCTGAACCACGTGGAGCTCTGTCGTGAGGATTAAGGGGCCGACGGCACGATGCCCCAGGCAGGAGGCAGCTGACCTCTTTCACGCAGCAGGAACAGAAATGGACATATATGGCGCATGTATCACACAGGCACACATACCCAGGCAGTGACTCCACAGCTCATTACTGCACTGTCGTTAAATGGCACAACTCGAGGCCACTTATTGTGCCGCGATATCTCAGATTTTCACAGTCAGGCTTAGTCGGAGCGTCCCTAACCCTGACCCACGGTGGCACGCTTCACCTACCTCTCTGCTCGTTAATCCAGCGAGCAGACGGGGCCAGAGACACAGACGTCGCTGGCAGGGCACCGGCCCCCCCAAGCGATTAAAGCAACGTAAGTGTCCTGAGAGTCAGGCCTGGAAGAAAGCCAAGGACACATTTAGAAGCAAACTTCCACCCTCTGGTGGCCTTTTACAGTGCTAATGTTTGGACTGCAGTGGGATCACATATGTCCATACTTGTAACAACGCACCAGGCCTTAGGATCCATGACAGCTAATGCGGTTTTAAATAACAGTCAGGCTCGAATTAGACTTCATTTTCCTTATTGAATGGCTGAGCCAAACGGACGCAGAAAGGCTGCGGCGGACGGGGACGGCATGCGCAAGGCGGCTGGCCGCGCTGAGCTGCTGTGGGCCGCACGCTCCTCTGTACGCTGTCCAAGCCGCTGCTTTGCCAAGCAGCGTGTGAAACGCAGCCAAAGCAAACAGCGGCAGCCGGCCAGAGCGACGCTGCCGCCCCACTAATGGAGGGGCTTCCAGACCCGCCGCAGCGTAATGGCTTAATGAGAGCCAGGACGGAGTCCCCGCAGTAAAGGCGGCAGCGTCAGGGACGCGAGTGTGCGGCCCAGCGCCGTGAGGGAATCGGCCCCTACAAATCAGTCCCATATCTCACTTCTGCGCCCCATCCTGAACATCTCTGCTTTAAAGGCAGAAAACAAACAAACTATTATACTGAGATTGCATGTCACAGTGCCAAATGGATGAAGACTGGCTTTCTCTCCCAATCTGGCAAACAAAACGACGTGGGCTAATGATTCTGAAATGGTGCTTTAATCCCATAAATGCACCAACAGCGACTTGGTCCCAACAGGAGCACAAATCAGCTCTGGTTTATTTGGCTAAATCATTAGTGAGCAAACATACAAAGGCCTGGCAGAGGCTTTGTCTTCAACAACAGGCTTATGAATGGCGTCTCTGGCCGAGTCGACACACTGGCTATCTGACAGCAGCGTCGGGCAGCAGTGTCAGTAGAAGGTGGATGGGAGGGGGCACACTGGGATTCTGCCCCAGCGTTTGGGAGGGGGCACACTAGGATTCTGCCCCACTGTTCAGGAGGGGGCACACTGGGATTCTGCCCCATTGTTTGGGACAGGGCACACTGGAATTCTGCCCCAGCGTTCGGGAGGGGGCACACTGGGATTCTGCCCCACTGTTCGGGACGGGGCACACTGGGATTCTGCCCCACTGTTTGGGACGGGGCACACTGAGAATCTGCCCCAGCGCTCAGGAGGGGGCACACTGGGATTCTGCCCCAGCGTTTGGGGGGGGGCATATTGGGTCTCAGCATGTGTGTGTGTGTGTGTGTGTGTGTGATGGGGAGGGGAAGATACACAGAGTTCTCAGTTTAGAACAAACTTCGATTTTAAGTCTATAATTCGGTGCAATTTCGGTAGAGCAGGGAAAACTGAATTAGTTTCTGAATTGTTTATTAAAACTGCAAACACAATTAGAAATAGTTGTAAACCAAACAAAAGGAATCATGTCTGAATAATAGAACCTAACAGTTGCCTATTTGCACATTGTGGAAATATGTGAAATACATAAAAATTCAAAAATAAGACAAGCATAATGAGCTATACCTCATCTAAATCCCATTCTCGTTACCACAGAGCATGATTTCATGCCCATAGCAACAAATATCCCTCTAATCGGGGTTCTCAAACTTTTCCATCAAAGGTCTGCATCACATTTATGTTGAAAGTCAGAGAACAACTTTCAATAACAAAACAGCATTTCATGAAATTTAAATGAACAATAACATTTGATATAGATGTCAATATATACCAATAGTGGGAATGCTTCGACAGTCTCTCGTGGGGGGGGTGGGTTATGACGAGTTATGTGTATATGAAGTTTGGTGGTTCTGCATTGTATTTCTGTACTTCAAACCACGTTAAGCATTTTTATGTTATCCATTTTTATTTATAAGATGTATTATTGGCTGGGTCCGGATTAACTTGTGGCTTGAACCCATGCCAGTTAGCCTTAGTTATTTTGTAGCCTGGTCTGAATTTCCTGGCAAAGGTGCCTGAATTGCCATATCCAAGTTTGGTATAACAGTCAACAGGCATTCTTGGTTTTATCGGCTATTCCAGTGTCGGTGTGATGTACTGGCGAACCAAAATGTTCCAAACTGCTGATTACGACTGACTGTAATCAGCATTAGCTGTAACCAGCTCACAGCCACAATTAGCATAATGTTTTCCATGTTGAACATCTACTTGTGAATTTAGGTTTTGCCTGCCGATAAATGTATTCATTTGTTTCATCGGCGTGCCAAACCGAAAATGATGTAACAATACGGTTGATGTGAGAGATGGACGATAAATACACGTAATATTTCATACTGGGTCTTCTGTGCAAACACACGTCTGGTCCCCTTTGGCGTGTGCAGTTGGTTTTCAAGCACTCAGTTCACCATCAGCCATATATCCTGCCTTTCTGGAAACTTATTAATAGATCTCTCAACCACAAATTACTATGTGTCCTAAAAGGTTTGAGGGACGCTGCCCTACACAATGCAATATTTTGGGATGAACGCATGTCAGTATCATTAGGAGGCTGCAAAATGACGCAGCATGTCCGATCGGGCCCACTGCACCAATCAGATACACTCTGGTCCACTGCATTAGTGAGATCTAGTTTGGTCCACCGGAGTAGTGGGGTCTGGTCTGGGCCAGAGTGGTCCAGTGGAGCAGTGTGGTGTGGTCTGGTGCAGAGGAGAACTGAGGTCTTGTCTGGTCTAGTCCAGGGGAGCAGTAAGGTCTGATCTGCTCTGATTCAATGGAACTGTGAGGTCTGGTCCATAACATTGGTAATATCTGGTCCAGCGCAATGGAGGAGTGAGGTCTAGTCTGGTTCAGTGTAGCAGTAACGTCTGTTATGCTGCACTGGAGCAGTGAGGTCTGGACCAGGAGGTAGACCCTGTTCTGGTCCAGTTGACAGCAGCAGTAAAGGACACTGGGGTCCTTTAGGTTTTGTTCCCTCTCCTGGCCCGTTTTCATATGGAAATGCAGAATGGGGTGATTAAATAGAGCTGTATATTAAAGCACAGCTGACGTTAGAATTAGCATAATGTGCTCTAGCCTCAGGCCACACACTTTATTTGCCATCTGCGTTGGACTCCTGCCCCCAGGAGGTCCTGTGCTGAGTTCAGGCACACGGCCGTCTACGCAAGTCAGTGCATCGCTCTTAATTGCGGGGCACAAACAAACACTGCCGCCCCCCCCCCCCCCCCCCCCAGACTTCTGACAGCCTGTGGGAAGTTGAGCCAGTTCAACAAGCACAAGTCTGATGGCCGCAAGAGGCGGGGGACCCATGAGATTCTGTGTGGCTGCTTGTGCCCAAGAATGAGGAGCAGGGTGTGTTTGTTTGGGGGGGGGGGGACGACAGTTCTAGCAGTAATCAGGCTGACATGAGGAGCTGCTTTTCCAAAAGACTGTGCCGCTGACCTAAAATGGAACCAAAGGAGGGTTAATCAAGGCCCCCCAGCACAGACTCACGGGCCAGACACACAACTGCCGTTGGGATCCCCTGCACCCCCGAGATCCCAGCGTGGAGTCAACGCTCAAACAATTAGCACGGCACATGTTAGCGTTAGGTCAGAGCTGAGAGATTCCATTTAATACAAGGGGAAGTGATTTGCAGGCGTACACACTGCAGCACACGGCTCTGTAACCCTTTGAAGCGGGGAGGCCCAGGCTGCTGGTCCGTGGGGCCCTAACAAGCATCCTTTGCATTGCCGCGCGAGTTCACACCGCGCCTTGCCCACCCAGCAGTTAGCCGCCGTCGCTCGCCGACGGCACGGTAAACGGTGAATCACACTCTGTGCTCCTGTTCCTTTCCTCCATCTGTCCGCTGCATTCTGTAAGTGAGCATGTGCCCGTAAATTAGCCCAAGCGAGTCAAACATGATAACATAGCAGAGGGAAGAGGGGATGTCTGTGTGCGCTCCTCCTTCGCTCCGGCCGCTGGCGTCATGGTGATGCGTGGAGCAGCCCTGCAGCCGTGTCTCAGAGAGACGCAGTAAAACAGAGCGGAGCACTGGTGAGCACTGCAGCAAAACACAATAAAGCAGCACACCGAAAGCGCAAAACAGCACACGTCATATCGTAAGACAACGCAGCAACATCCTCACACATAATCACACAAACAATAGCTGCACTAGGTATGCAAATGCATATAATAGCTTGAACACATACACAGGGTGGCCCTGTAGGTATATAGTTATTATTTTACAGTACTGATTGGGTTGATACATTCCTGCAGCCTGTCCCTGACACTGTGACACCATTTACCACAGACATGCACACAGCTAGCATCGATGTCCATAAATGCTTGTGCGATTGAACTCCTTCAGTTCATCCACTGCGTGGGGCTTCCTCTGAAAAACCTAAGAGGCTGAACATGACCCAGTAAGTGCTGTAAACTAAGAACTGTATACCTAATTTTAAAAGCAACTTTGTGAAATGAATGTACTTGTAAAAGAAAAATAACTTACTTTTGGCCCACACACACACACACACACATAAAATGAAACTGTACTGTTTCTCTCCAATTACAGATTAAAGTGCCTGTTTTATTGTACCACATAGGGTCATGTTATGAGCTCTTAGCATTTAGCGTGCAGCTCCTAACCCCTCCTGTGAAATCCCCACTGCTCTGTCACTGTCCTGCAGTGGCTTTCACACCTACAGGCTGCTTTAAATACCCCAACCTGAAGAGATTCCGTAGCAGCTTCGCATCACCGTCGCATTTTTTCACCCTTCATTATCGACCATTTATCTCCTGTGTTAAGCACCATTCACTGTAGCACTGGGTGATATGGACCAAAAACCATATCTCGGGTATTTTTAGGTAGAATAGCGACATGATATATATCTCGGTATTTTCTATGAAATGGGCTAAATATTCAGTTGTAAGTCAAAACCACATGTGAGATGTCACACACATTTTTATTAAAACAGTATGGTTGAAACAAGATGCAAATGCAGGATTTGCATCCCATTTTGCAAATATACTCCGCAAAAATAAATTATGCCTATATCTGTGCTGCACAGGTCAAATACAGCAGCTACAACATAAAAGCGTTTCACTTCAGTGTTCAACAACGGACCTTTTTTCTCAGTTTATGACTCACAAACAGAAGGCGCATGTTTATGAACAACAACAAAAAGCTATTTAAACCTAAAACCTTTTTGCCAAATGGCTCTGAAGCAGAAGCTAAACAACCATTGAAACTGCACTTAATAAATGGAAAGATCCTCATTTTAAGATATTAGTCTTCAATAGAATAAGCAAATATTGAAAATTGCAAAGAGCCGTCTGCCAATTTCTAAAACAGAATGAACCAAGTTGCAGTGTCCATCAGTTTCCCCGCGGGAAGCTAACTGAATGTTTTGATTTTAGCTGTGAATTCTGTGATTCTGTACAATGTCATGACTGAAGCTGTCACAGTGCTTACATCCAGGAAGAAATACTATACATTTCTATTAAAAATAATGCACATACTATTTACCCATATGAGTATCAAAATGCCAGATGCATTTACACAAAGAAATAATGCATCACAACCTTACAAGGAACGCTGACACTAAGTGTGACAGGTCTAATTTGAACACACAATAACATACGTTTATATCAATATAAATGGCATTGTCTCGTCTTACATCCGCTGGAAAATGTATTGATATGCCAATATACTGCCCAGCTCCAGTTTGTTGTATTATTGGTTGTTGAGGCGAAAGTCCTTTATTTGTAACTGATAACAATGTCCTCAATCTGGAACTTTTTCAGTACAGAAGCACATTATGAAGTTTATAGTTTGACTGTGTGCTTTGGATTCCACAGAGATTCTATGGGAGATTCTGCAGTGACTACCCAGTGATTCTGAGTTAGTGCTACAGAAGGTCCCATGTGATCCTTTTGGGATTCTGCTGTGAATCTGTAGTGATTTCATGGCGATTCTTCAGTGATTCCTCACTGATTCTGCAACAATTCCCAGATGACTGCTGTAATTCCACGACAAAACGCAATTTATGATTTAAATTGTCTTGATTGTTTCGCACAACATCCTGAAGTAAATTCCTTGTACGTAAAAGTACTCGGTGACAAAGAAATGATTCCAGTTCCAATTCCATTTATGATAATTATTCCACTTATATCCCCCCTTACATCACCCTTCCAAAGCAACTAAATTTTCAAATGGTTGTCATGCTACTGGTGGCAGGATTCTTTGATGTCACATGCTTCTCTGAAAGCTCACTTTCCCATGGGTCTGTGTGCCTGCAGGTAGGGACGAGCCATCCAGCTATACCTGCACCACCTGTAAACAGGCCTTCCTCAGTGCCTGGTTCCTGCTGCAGCACGCCCAGAACACGCACGGCCTACGCATCTACCTGGAAGGCGGCCCCACCGGCAACGCCCTCACACCCCGCATCACCCTGCCCCCGACCTTGGGAGCCGAGTCGCTGCCGCAGCCCCCCCTCACTGGCTTCCTGGGGGAGGGGAGCCCCTTCCATCTGCTGCGCATGGCTGCACCACTCCTGCGTGAGCCACCGGGCTTTGTGGAGAACCGCCTGCCCGGCACGCCCCCCTTCGTGAGCCCCCCTCCTCGGCACCACCTGGACCCGCACCGCTTGGAGCGCCTCAGCGCCGAGGAGATGGGCCTGATCTCCCAGCACCCCAGTGCCTTCGAGAGGGTGATGCGTCTGACACCCATGGCAATGGAGTCCCAGTCCATGGACTTCTCTCGCCGGCTCCGAGAATTGGCGGGAAACAACAACTCCAGTCCGCCGCTGTCACCGAGTCGCACAAACCCTATGCATCGCCTACTCAACCCCAACCCCTTCCAGGCGAGCCCTAAGTCGCCCTTCTTGAGCACCCCTCCACTGCCGCCCATGCCCCCGGGTAGCAGCACCCCGCCGCAGGCGCAGGGTAAGTCCAAGTCCTGCGAGTTCTGTGGCAAGACCTTCAAGTTCCAGAGTAATCTGGTGGTGCACCGACGGAGCCACACGGGGGAGAAGCCCTACAAGTGCCAGCTCTGCGACCACGCCTGCTCTCAGGCCAGCAAGCTGAAGCGGCACATGAAGACGCACATGCACAAGGCCGGGTCGGTGACCGGCCGCTCCGACGACGGCCTCTCAGCCACCAGCTCCCCAGAGCCGGGCACCAGTGATGTCACGGGCGAGGCTGTAAAAAACAGGGAAGGTGACTTCAGAGGGGAGGGCGTCGGCCCGGACAATGAGGAGGAGGAGGAGGAGGAAGAGGAGGAGGAGGAGCTGGAAAATGAGAGCAGGCCGGAGTCGAGCTTCAGCCTGGACTCTGACTTCTGCCGCCCGCGGGAGAACGGTGCCAAGCCGCCGGCACTCTCTATCGATAAGATGGTGGAAAGCGCTTCCCTCAACACTCTGCAACAATACGGGAACCTGATCGTCGACAACCGGAAAAGGCTGCCTTTCTCCACCAGGGGCCACGAGGGCCCACAGGAGAACAGGGACAGGCATTCTGAGAGGGGGGAGCTGGAGCCGGTGGAAAGGACCGCTGTGAACGGCAGGAACTGTGGCTCAGGGGACTCGCTCCCTAGCCTATTTCCACGCAAGCCCACACCCATCACCAGTCCCAGCCTGTCCAACTCTTCCGCCAAGAGGATCAAGATCGAGAAGGACCTGGACATGCCTACGGCACCACTCATTCCCTCGGAGAACGTCTATTCACAGTGGCTGGTGGGCTACGCCGCCTCACGTCATTTCATCAAAGACCCCTTCCTGGGCTTCAGTGATTCCAGGCAGTCGCCCTTTGCCACCTCTTCAGAGCATTCGTCTGAGAACGGCAGCCTGGCCTTCTCCACACCTCCGGGGGACCTGCTGGATGGCACGGCGAGCGGGGGAAGTACTCCCCACCTCGGCGGGCCTGGCCCGGGCCGGCCCAGCTCCAAGGACGGCCGCCGCAGCGACACATGCGAGTACTGCGGCAAGGTGTTCAAGAACTGCAGCAACCTAACGGTGCACCGGCGCAGCCACACGGGCGAGCGGCCCTACAAATGTGAGCTGTGCAGCTACGCCTGCGCGCAGAGCAGCAAGCTGACGCGGCACATGAAGACGCACGGCCAGCTGGGTAAGGAGGTGTACCGCTGCGACATCTGCCACATGCCCTTCAGTGTGTACAGCACCCTGGAGAAGCACATGAAGAAGTGGCACGGGGATCACCTGATGACGAACGAGGTGAAAATCGAGCAGGCAGAGAGGACCTAACACGCGAGCCAAGGGCACGGCTAGACGCCGCCTCACAGATACTCGTGCTGTAGTTTAACGTGACGCCTAAGAAGCTGCCAACTGAGAAAAAAAAGAAAACAGGAAATGAGAATTAATGCTGGTCTAATCTGCCTTGTCTGGCTTTTGTTTCAGCAATCTATCAGAGTATGAATTAGCAGTAATGAATAAGAAATTCGTCATGCCTTCTAACTGTGCAATAAGTTCTCTATTTATTGGGTTTGTTATTTTGGCCTCTGCAGATATATATATTTTTTTTTTTATTTCATTTGTGTTTTGTTTTTAACTGTAATTGCTGGGAGTTTTGCAGTTTAAACCCAGACGATGTCCTGAGATTTTAGCGAAAACAACGCAGTTGTTTTCAGCCGACCTTTTAGCCGCTGCTTATCGTAAAACCTGCATGTTTTAAACTACACGTGTCTCTTCTGGAGGGAAAGCCAGATCTAACGACGAGATGTAGCCGTGAGAATGCCGGCGTGTTCATGAGAGCACACACTGACTGTAAACATATCAGGTCTAACTGGGAACGTACCACTGAACATCAGCTTTGGGCGGGGCGGGAAGGGGGTGGGGGGTAATCTGGAGGTTCGTCGATCTCCTCTCCTTTAGAACAGGATGAACACCAAGGCAGCTGCTCTGAGGTACCAGGTACCGAGCCAAGCGGGCCGACCAAGGAGAATGTGGGCCAGCAGGGGACTCTGGTCTTAGATGTGTCCTTTGAGCACGCACACGTTTAATCCACGCTAACACTGCCATTGGGAGCCGTGCGGCAGCATTCAGGATGACCCGTTTATAAGCGTGTGTATAATCTCAGGATAAAGAGCCTAGCGGCTCACTGGGTGACTCCTCACCCGCTCATGGGCCCCATCTCCATCGCGAATACAGCTCATGGAGTGATGATCCACTCCAGAGCATTTCTGTTTCTGAAGCATTTTCCAGAGGGAGGGAACTTGTTCCTTCCACCTGGAAACGCCGGTGGGGGTGTAGCTGCCAGCTGGAAAGGCCGTGAATGACGAGTGAATGATTCTAAACCTTTCCCCTGTTTTGCTTGTAGCACCCAAATTTTAAACTCTAATGACTTCATGTCATACTTGGCAAGGGAGGGTCCATTTTCTGAGACGGGTTCTGCGTTTAGCCCCCATGAGCTTCCCCAGCTTTTCAAGCAGATGTTTCGGGCATCAAATACTGAAATGAAATCAGTGAGTCTCGTCACGTTGAGAAATCATGCCGTAATATTACTTGAATACATTTGCTCTATGCATTCACAGCTCAGCCTGCAGATTAATGTGAAATACAGCCCTAGAGTCTGACAACATTCAGTTCCCCTGCTGACCTGGTAACCCCAAGGCCCAGTGCATCACCAAACTGCATTTCCTGTAGAACTGAGTGTGTCTTTCCTGTCCCTTAGGACTTCCACTCATGTGTAGTTGACCATGATAAGAAGTAGCATCTTGTGTGGACTAAACAACTGGCCCTGGCAACCAGCTGGCCCTAGATCAACATCTACCAGGTCACCAACCAGCAGCTGGCCCTAGAACAACATCTACCAGGTCACCAACCAGCAGCTGGCCCTAGAACAACATCTACCAGGTCACCAACCAGCAGCTGACCCTAGATCAACATCTATCAGGTCACCAACCACCAGTGGCCCCTAGATCAGCATCTACCAGTTCACCGACCACCAGCTGCCCATAGATGACCATCTACCAGTTCACCAACCACCAGTTGTCCCTAGCTCACCATCAACCAACTATTAAATATATGGTCCGTTTTGGACAACAAAAATATCTGGAGAAACACAGCATATGTTAGGTGGACTGCGTTGGCTTGGCAGCAGGGCCGTGGGGAGCTGTAGCAGCTGACACAGGTGTGAGAGGACGTGCAGAGTCACAGATCACAGCGCTACCACAATGACTGGACACTTTGCATACTGCCACCAGTTTGATAAGAGCGTGCCTTTAACATTGATCTTCCGATTGATCGTCTCCTGAGACAAACGCAAACAAAAGAACAAGCTCTCCTCCATAGTTCTAATCTGCTCCTGAATTTATGGAGCGATGCCCGCAGAACAGCGTGTAGATGTGCACGCAGATGTACATATTAAGGCACAAGCAAGAGGAATTATCGACTTCAGGACAAGATCGCATGCTGACTTCGGAGCGGACTGTTAGACCACAGGTAGTCGCTGAAGAGACTGGACAGGAATCAGGAACAACAGAAAGTAGGGAAAAATGAAAGAAAAAATGAAAAAAGAAAACAAAAAAGGACAAACTTAGTGCACTCTGTCTCAAAATACGTTTACAGTATTGAAACAAGTACAAGGGTAAATCTTATCTGTGTGTGTTTGTTTTAAATGAGTATTTTTTTCAAGTTTGCTTAAAGGTTTCTCTGAATGCCATAGTGGCTGTGTATATTGTTTTTTTTGGTGATGGGTTTTAGTATATATATAAATATATATAAATCTATATCACATTTCTCTTGTTTACTGTAAAAGTATACCGGTATTTGTAATATTTCAGAATGCCTGGGCATTTTACAAAAAAATTGAAAAAAATTTTTTAGTTTTTTTTCCAGCCCAATTTCAATTGTGGGTCTATTAAGATGTTTTGTCACTGTATGTGTAAAAGTCTTGAGTTTTAGTAAAACCTTTATTCTTCCTTGCGTGTAAAAAATGTAAATGAAACGGGACAAATTGCAGAAGCGTTCGAGCCGCTGAAGGGCGACATCGTGGGGGGGGGGGGGGGGGGGGGGGGGGGGGGGGGGGGGGGGGGGGGGGGGGGGGGGGGGGGGGGGGGGGGGG
>JABFEA020000029.1:13141569-13164900 GCA_019775915.2 Cyphomyrus plagiostoma | reverse complement strand
CCCCGCCCCGCCCCCCCCCCCCCCCCCCCCCCCCCCCGTGAGGTCGAACTGCCTTTCTGGGGCAGAGGGGGCCTGCGGCCGTAAATGCCAGTGTTACTCATTCTGTCTATAGAGCTGCTTCACATACTGAAGAACATAACAAAAGAGAACCACCAGGTAGGAGGAAGATCTCCCTTCAGCCAGTATCAGTCCCCATGTTCTTAACACTTTGTTTTTAGAGTGACGAAAGACTGTGACCTCAAGTGAAATGGGCTCCTAAAGCTACGCCTGGCAAAGCGGAGCTTCCTGCAGTCACCCGCCAAGAGCGATGATGGGGGGGCGGCGGCGGGGGATGGGGAATGGGCCCTCCCTATTCTTCCACTCATTCACATATAACAACCTCCTGCTCAGTTGCCTAGAACCTCCTCTCCAAGCAGACGGCCTGGGGCTCACACACCCGTGCAAGTGTCAGGTCTATAAGCTCCTGTCCCGCAGCAGAGGCCGAAAAATGCTTCATTATGATATCAAAGCCTAATGCTGTTCAAGCCAAGCCAGCCTTTTCTGAAAAGCATGTCATGACTAAACCGACAAAAATCTATCTGCTTTCTCCAGGAGAAACAGGCGAGTTTATAGTGCAGATTTGGGGATTTCAGGCAGTTCTTTTGGAACTTGCTGGCAAGGGCAGGGCCAGTTATAACTGATGGGAACATTTCTGTCTTGTGGGCAAACAGCCCTGGGAAACTTCAAATGATGACCAAAATATTCCTGACATCTTAATTAAATGTCAAGTCACACGGGAGAGCGCGGTGCAGATGGCAATGCTTACAGAGAAGGTGCGGAGAACACAGTCCAGAAGCAGACCCTGTACTCTGAACCATAAGATGACATGTCAGCACTGCAAGATGATATAAAAATTAAATCTTGGTAAAATTAATCAAAACAGCATTTTTACCAACAAGAGTAACAAAGGTGAAAACACCATAAGTAGGACACTGATGCCTTGACAGACAGTGACTTAACAGCCCTGCCTGCAGATTCACACACACACACGAACACGCCGGTATATTTTGGAACACATCCCGGTGAAGCCTGAGGGTGGAATTCCACCAATCAGCACTCAGCACGCAGGGTGTCCAGAAACACCTAGCTCCGGCTCCCGGACGTTTTGGGATGGGTTCCAGATCGACGGGACGAGTCAAATCAGCTTCCCAACTTGTCCTCGGAAAGACGATCACTTCAGGAAAATAGTTCTGCTATTCGAGTAGAATTTAATTAAGTGTGTGGGGGCTGATTACAGATTTACAGTTATTTAAAGATATCTGCTCTCTGGAGAACCATCCTCAAGTCTTTGTGTTGCACGCAGACAAGCTCGCTACTCATTTAACGTCACTCCTGAACGTCTCCCTCCACACCCGTTTCTCTTTCCTGATAAGCCTCATACCCGTCGGTCCTTCCCAGGTCTCTACTGACCCGCCCCCCCCCCTTACTCTTCTCTTTGTGGGACCTCTGAGCCGGGTACGGGGGCGTGTTGGCCCAGCCTGCCTGCTGCCTGGCTCTCGTTTGGAACCCCACGGTGCAGCAGAAAGCAGAGGGTGTTAATTGGCCTTCAGTCATACCCTGCTCTGCTGGTCCGGGTCCAACAGCACCAGCTAAAGTGACAAAACAGTGTGGCTTGCGATGAGAGCGCAGGACTAGGCCGCAGCCAAAGCACTCTCAGTGGGCTTTGGAAACACAATGGAAGCGAGACGTGTCTGTCTGCCTCTCATTAGGGAAGAGTTTATTTCGGACCTGTTTTTATTTCTAAACTCTGAAGCTGATCTGTCGTTGTCCATCACAAACGTAGGACCACACTATGCAGGTGACCATAGACACCAAAATGAGGCATTATTAACACAGCAAATTCAAAGTAGCTTCATGGACCTGGAATATATATTTTTTTAAAGCAATTTATGTATTTCCCAAAGATACTTCTCCTCTCTAAGTTTCTTCATCCATTTGATTACATACAGTCATGCTGTGTGATGCATAGTCTGACTATGCTGTAACCCAGAAGCGCCACTGGGGTTTCCAAGTTTTGCTTTCAACATCCTGCTGTATTTCCCATTTTAATATATCATTAAATATGCCATTCAATACAGCAGAATTTAAACATAAACATCTAATCGAGCACTTGGACACACTGCACATTGTGTAAATACCAACTTACTGACTCTAATCTGTACTGATTTGCACTACTGCACTGATGGAGGCGATGAGCATTAAATATAGGCACCTGTCAGTCAAGAAAACCTCTCAGTCAGCGCAGTCTGCGTGGGGTGCATGGTCAGCATGGTCTGCATGGTCAGTGATGTCATTGTGGTCTGCATGGTCAGAGCGGTCTGCATGGTCAGCGTGCTCTGTATGGTCTGCATGGTCAGCGTGCTCTGTATGGTCTGCATGGTCAGCGTGGTCTGTATGGTCTGCGTGGTCAGCATATTCTGCATGATCTGCGTGGTCTGCAGGGTCAACATGGTCTGCGTGGTCTGCATGGTCAGCGTGCTCTGTATGGTCTGCATGGTCAGCGTGGTTAGCAGGGTCAGCATGGTGTACATGGTCTGCATGGTCTGCATGGTCAGCGTGGTCTGCATGGTCTGCGTGGTCTCCTGTAGTCCCCATTCAAAGCTGCAGTCGAAGTCGTCTTGAGAACATGGTGGATTCACACGCCTGCGCAGATGGTCTAATGCCACTGGAGGGGCCACATCGCTCAGCCGTGCCACTAATTAATGAAATCAGTGTCTCAGTTATTAGCATAAAAGAAATATGATATATATTTTTACAAAAATGTGATCAAAGGGTTTACGGGGTCATGGAGACCCAATCACACATAAGCCTGTAGGCCTCTCACAAGCTTCTGCAGGCTACACTTTAACAGTAATGATATTTGTGGTGTAATCATGCATATATATATATTTCACTCCTACAGCTAGGATGGAGTTGTACCCACTAATGTATTCCAAGTCAGACCAAGTGCAGCTTTCAGAGGGGAAAAAAAAACGCTTTGGTTGAGTAACCGTAATAATTAGAAAATTATTTTGATAGCCTGAAACAATCTAATATATTACAAAATTTTATTAAAATAATATCAGATCAAATTAACTGCTATTCCATAATGAATTAGGTAACAAGGTAGGCAGATATTAATCACCCTGCCCTCCCCCAAGCCAGAGACACTGGGGGTGGGGTTATTAAGTTAACTCTATGGCTCGTTAGGAGTCAGAATCTGCTGGGGAAAAAAAAGCACTACATACAATTCACTGTCTTGAAGACATGCTTTTTTCCTCGATATTTCTCTATGTGTCTTTCAGGTATGTTCCATTGTAAATGTTTTGACATTTAAATCAATAATTAATACTCTGACTACCCCTGACCAGACACACAAACCAGAGCCCCTCCGCTAAACTTTATATTGCCATTACTTCTTTGAGAGGCGCACTGAGGCTAGACATACAGCTACCAGAACGTTCCTATAATAGAAATCACGAGTCAAGGCTGGCTGGCCAACTGCCTGTTGAGTAAAGCAGTTCTGTTGATGGAATAATGTCCTTGTTATATATAACAAAGGAGGTGGTTTGAATGATTTCACTGGACTGCCATAATAGGGGCCCGCTCACAAATCAGGCCAAGGCGTTTGGCTGGCACAAAAATGCTCTCGTGAACTTCCTTAATAGAAAACATGAGCCTTATCTGCTGGTGCAAGACCTATGGTGCCATGTAGAACCTGCCATTTGTAATTTACTTCAGAACACCCACATGATACCTGGAGTAGAGCCACCAGATGATGTCTGCCATGGAGCCTCTGGATGGTTCCTGCTGTAGAATCTCGGGATTCTGTCATGTCTAGAACTTGCGTAGAAGCTCCTGGTGGCGCCCAGGATGGAGCTTTTAGAATTTAGTGATTAATTGTCATTGTTGACACAGCACAGCACACAGTGCACAACGACAATATGTGTCCTCTGCATTTAACCCATATGTGACAATGTGACATAGCAGGGGGCAGCTAATTCAGCGCCCGGGGAGCAATGCTGGAGGCAGGACCTTGCTCAGGGTACCTCAGTGGTGCCTTGCTGGTTCAATTACAAGTGCCCTTCCCTAACCATTGATCTACCACTGCCACCGCTGCAACCTGGTGGCAGAACTTACAAATTCTGCCAGGCATACAACCTCCAGAGGATGCCTTGAGTTCTGGGTGCTCCCCGGAGTAGAACCTTGCATTCACGGTCTAGTGTAAAAAGCTTATTATACTGTTGGGTTAGAACCTTCATGCTCATTCACACCTCCAGCTAGTGCAGCGCATTAGTGGGACGACCTTCAGTTCGGTGCTGGCACAGGCTGAGACATGGGGACAATGGAGGAAATATGGTCTCTTTTTGGCGGGGGACAGCTATACCCCTGACACCTAGGCTCCCCCCCACACCTTATGAGGGGAAAAGGCATTTCGTATTTTTAATTAGTAATTATTTTGGAGGTTTTATGGCTTTATTTTAGCTGTCACAGTGAGCGAGGAGAGAGGATTAGCGACCTCGGGGGGAAGGCAAGTGAGGGAGATGCAGGCAGAGGGAGGACAGCTCATGTTTGATCCAAGGGGGCTTTGCAGGCCAGGGGGTGACAGCTGCACTGTCTTCAGCCGGATTTGAATTTGAATTCTATCTAACGACGCAGCAATGCACGGACTTGGCAGGGCAGTCTGCTAATCTTCTTGACACAAATGCCTGGGCTTTTCTTATGTGCCCTCACAGAGATTTGAGTAATTAAAGTTAAATTGAAGGAATAAAAAATATCCTTCTTGTACTAAGGCTGTCTTGCTAATGCCAAGTGTGAATAGTCAGGGTTGTCCTTAGAAGTCTAATCCCAAATGCTTTTTCTCCTGCCACAGGCTGTCAGGGCCCGGCGATAAGGCCAGAGCACAAGGCTCTCATCTTACAGGCATCTGTAGGCGAGAAGAAAGGAAGATGACTCCAGGTGGAATTCATTAGCCCCCGAGGTACATCAGACCAGCAGGACAGATCTGCTCAGGTCAGAACACTTACCCTCCAGCTGGACCCTCAGAGCAGGAACATGAAGTTTCCCTCATGGGTTTACTCTTCATATCTAAATACATGTCAGTGAGGATTCCACACTCTAGCAGCTCATAAGGTACAACTGTTCCCTCCTTTGTCTGCATGCAACCCAGGCAACTGCTCCAGCATACTGAATGGATCCAGGTCCTGGATGAAGCACATGGCAGAGAAGGAAAGAGGGAACCAATGGCTGCCTTCCACTGCGGTATGACAGACTCAAGTCGACAGAGGAACTTCACTCCCTGATCGCAGCCCAATACCTGCAGAGTGACAAGGACTTCTGAAACAAACACACAGACCTCATGCACTAGAATGTGTGTCGTTTATGTTTTTATTATTATTTTTTTTTAATTCTCCCTCTCCTGAAATGCTATTAATGATTTGAGTAAATGGACAATCTAACATGCATTGCAGAGGTCAGTGTGTCAAGGGGAGACATTGACAAGTGGCCTTCTAGAATGAATTTGATGGTATTAGCGGGTGATCACTGAGAAAAGGACTGGCACAGGCAACGGAGTATGTAGACTGGCTAGGCCGTGAGGCGCTCTGCAGTATACTTCCACACTGTACCACTGTGCACTGCATGCACCTCCTTTCCTGGGAAAGAATGCTACCATCAGTTTTGGATCATGTCTGCTTTCCCCTGACTGCTACAGGCCTTCACGCTGGACAGAGATCCTGTCTGAACAGCTCTATTAATCCCCAAGACCTTTGAGGTCTGGCTCACGATGCCACATAATGCATACCTGTCTGGAGTAATTAATTCTCCCACTGTCTGTCATTGCCTCAGGCCAAATTCTTTATTTTGTGGTTTCACCTATCTTAGCGCCTCCTGCCACCCAGTGTTCAGAGACCGCTCTAACGGGCATGTGAAAACCACAAGAAAGCTACCTTTCTCCTAAGCGCACAGCGACTGAGCAGAAGCCAGCTTCAGCCCCATGGCGAGCAGTCGGCTAGCAAAGTAGACAGCAAAAAGCGGATAGGAGAGGGAGGCGAGATTAAAGGGAGGATGAGAGATTTTAACATCAGCTTTCAAATGGCACTTAGGCCGCGTTACAGGTTCCACACTCACCGCGAGCTTCTCCGACATGCCCACACGCCAGCCTCCCTCTGCTCCTGCAAGCATAGACCAGCACCTGGAGTAACACTCCCAAGCTGCTTACACCGAGAGAGAAAAACATGCAATTACTGCTAGGAGATGAGCTCAGCATGCCGCGTGGTGAGGGTCCACGCACACAGCAGTGCGTGAAGAGATTAACAGCACGGCCAGGCTGCAGAACACAGGAATAATCATCCTGTCACAGCTACCGGCTCAGGCTACCAGCAGCATGTCAACATCTTCTGTTCTCCCTGCATTAAGACGCACCGACAAAGATTATGTCGGCGAGGAAGACAAAGATTTATTAATAAACTGCATGCAATAAATTCAGCATTTAATGCATTTGACATGACTTCTGTGACTTATGACGTGGTCAACAAATCTGTGTACTTTGTGGTCTTCGGTGGACATATCAGGAAGACATTGAGGAGACAGACCAACAGTACAGTGGTTCAATGTAGGTGGAAGCCTCATCCAACGTTCTCATCCAACTTCAGGTATTAAAAGAAAACAAACAGCTGACTACATGCTCTTGGTTCAGCTCAGGTCCTACCGGCTGACATGTAATGGGCTGCTAGTAGTTCCCAGGTGTGCCCTCTGTGACAATCATGTGCACGAGCAGACAGGGATGCACTGTTCAAACTAAGAGCATCACATCATCACGAAACAACATGGGAAATACTATGTCGGAGGATGGATGGGTGGCTAGTCAGTCTTCCCTGCCCCAAACCCGAATCTCAAGCACTGTTGAAGCTGTTTGTGGCAAACTCAGGCATGAACATAATGACATCACATAGTTCCCGTGAAGATTCAGTAGCGGAGCAGAGCATACCCAGAATTCAACATGTCACCGTTTATTAAATAAAAAGTGCAAAAAGAAAAGAGAGTTGATAACGGCCAATTTTACAAAGGGGAACACGTCAGTCAGAGCAAAAATTTCCATGTGTAGATATCACCTTTAATGGAGTTTGAGTAGATGATACATATTCCATGATATATATGCCTGAATGTATCTTGTGTTTGGTATTTTGTTCTTGGACAGACTCCCTTCTCCAAAGCACCCTGCGAAATTAATAGGATATTCAGGTTAATCTGATATTAACAGCAGAGCCAGGGGCTCTCCAAGAAACTCAGTTACCCATAAAAGTAATATTCCCATGTTTTATTTGGTTCACTATGTCATATTAACCCACCCTGTGCAAGCTTCACGTCTCAAGCAAAAGATATGTGGCTGTAAACCAGCATTCATACACCACAATTGCTAAATATGTCAACATGTTACACATTTGATAAACTGTCACATACGTGTGAGTAAAAGCACCTAGTCAAGACCACACGAGGATATCTGACAGACTAGTCCAAGAGCAAATTCACTAATCAGCATTGAAGTGAAGAAAATAAACACGGACTCTTGCATTAATCCGTGTGAGGTGCAGCGGTACTGGTCGGGCCACAGGAATGACGGGCTTCCTGTCTGCAAATCTGGCAGAGTCCAAGCGGGAAACGGCAGTGACACGGCCGTCAGTACATTTTCCACTGCTGCTCGCACCAGCAGCACCAGTACTCATTACGTTAAGCTGACACTTAATTATAACTTTCATCTACTGCCGTTTCTGCTGCGGTCCAAAAACATTCAACTCCTGTCCAAAAAATGTGCAAGACACTCATGTCACTCTCCAATTAGTCAGAGAACATGCTTGAATTCTGCCTCCCACGTGAAAATAAAGTAACAGTAGGAGGTGACCAAAGAATAAGTTGTGACTATGATTCCTATTGTATTTCCATGGCAGATGGGCAAGACCCAGACATACTGAACATTTTGTGTTTAGAAAACAAAATTGCTATAGTCTAAAACAAATGCAACTAGTCGCATGGGATAAGATAACGATTGCTGGACTGATCTTTTTTAAAAAAACACATGCAAAAAATAAAATAAAATCAGACCTTGTGACTTGTATTAAGCTGGCTGACTGGCAAAGCTAACAGGTAAGGGCATGTCTGCAAAAAAACCACAAATCCATAACAGAGCAGGAGACTCCATGTTGCCATCCAAGTGACCAAGAGAATATCTGTTTATCACCTGAGAAAGATGAATGGGTAGCAAAATCTCCCAGGAACGCTTTGGTCGTTTGGCAAGGCGGTCGACGCTTGTGTGAGCGTAGCATCATTACAGAGCCAGGTTTGGCCGTGATTCTCCGATACTGCTGGAACCAGTTCCCGATGGTCAAGCCAGGTCCATTTCCTGCTTAGAGAACCAAAGAGCTCTGCTTGTACTCAGAGTGCGCGGCATGCATGATCCCTGTCTGAATTTTATGCTTTGCTACTGTGGTATGGTAGTCGACAAACCGCTACCCACTGGTCAGTGTCCTATAAATGGCTCAAGCTTGCAGCTGCGGTGGACTTCCACTTAATGATCTCTAACCAAACTGTGCATCCGTATGGCAAACGTCCATGTTTTCCTGTACACGCATAAAGCTGGGGTCTCGAAAGAAGCCCGACGGTCCTGCAGAATAACAACGCATTTACCAGCTCGTTAACAAATCACCTGATTCTGCTTATCACTGCTCCTGAAATGTAGTAAACTCTGACATCCAGGGTTAATAAGCGCACTGGGAGGCACGGGATTCACTGCGGCGGTAATAAGCGTCACGGCCAGCAGCTGAAGGGCTGGACGTGGGACCAAAAGAAGGGTATTTATCACGTTATTGACTTTCTGACTGCAGTGTCATGAACCCTTTTGTCATAAAGTGGTACACTTAGAGTGAGAGCGGCGATCGATTCGAGGCAAAGCTGCTGTCATGTCCCCCCCCCTAGAAAATCTCTCCTGTTGCAGCACTCACCACACTGGTGAGAAGGTAGCGCACGGGGCCTCTACGGCTCGCCGCCACTTCAGGACATGCAAAAACCCCAGAAGGGGATGGGGGTTGGAGTTTATTTGAGTCATGGAGATAGAGAGAAACAGGCACTTTGCAAGTGAACCATCCTGTTGGCATTTGCATTGTGAGCCAGGTAAACACGTCTCAGCTGGCATGCCGCCACCTCTGAGGTAACGAGGAGACGTACGACGTTCAGTATCTGTGCAGAGAAGTTAACAATCTCACCACCAGCTCCATTTAAGAAAGTGGGGGGAAGCTGAACTCTAGTTATAATGGGAGGGACCGGTGCACTGATTTATTCTCAACGCTATAGCCAACTGACACCTGTAAAGTGAAACAGTGAGTTATTCATTTGGAACCATGTATCAGCCAAAGGCCTTATCATCTGGCAACGTCCTGTTGCTTCTGGTTCATTCTCATTATATCAGTTTCTCTATTTGCTGTGGTCATGACCCAGCATCCTCCTGGTATTGTGCAACCGGAAGGCATATCCACGCATCATTGTGAGGTCACATGGAGGTCAGCGAGAAGGAGGACCAACAGCACTGAACGTCAGCCATGGGACAGCTGAACGCTAACCCTATGCCAGCCCAGGGGGTGTCAGCGGCAGAGAAAACAAAGATGATCGGTACAAAGACACAGATACATTCGTAGCCTCTAACATTCCTTTTGTGTGACAAGAACATTTTGTTCTACCATCAAGAGTTCCAAATCCACACTAAATCCATGTATGCAGGGATTCAAGCTTACTGGGTTTTGGGCAGAGCCCCCTACACACAGAAAGAACTAGCCATCAGAATCAAAGTACACACACATTCCTGGGGGTTTACTCTGTCCACTGACTAGAATTTCACATCGGTCACTACAGCTGGAAAAGAGGCAAGCAAAAACGTCATGAATAGCAGGATGATGGTTTAAGGCTTAAGGTGACTTTGAACATCACAGAATATCATCCACCCTAAATTCTTCTTGACTAGCTGAATTTGTCTCTGACTGGTCTTCTGCCTCTGGAACATAGATAAGCGGCTCTGAGTGATTTAACATGCCTACATGTAGGACCTGTCACATACTAGCTTACTCCTGAAACCACATGATAAAGAGAAAGTATAAGGTCCAACAGTCCCTATTCTGTAATCAAGCCTTTAAGTATTCACTGAGCATGCATATGTATGACTGTATAGATTGACAGCTAGGGTGGCATCCTCTGTTGTGCAGACATTCTTAAACTTGCATTATGGATCAATATTAGATAAATTATACAAATGGAGACAGACACAAGCTTTTCCTAAGCAGGAAAATTGTGATAAATATACAGGTTTCTTTGAAAATTTGTTTAAACATTATCATTCTTTCAGAGTCGTAAAAGATAATTCCTGATAAGACAATCGTGTGTCTGATTAATGGATCTTAAAGTAATAAAAATTTTTCATTTGTGTAAAAAGTTTTCATTCTTTAGGCTCATCTCAAATTAACACGGAATGTATATATTGACAGTTAAAGTGCAAATGTCAGCAATAATATGGAAGATGAGACCAGAGATACAAGATTTCTAGGATAATTACGTAATTGCCCGTAAACTCTAAGGGTGAGGAAGCCCCAACCGAGCTGAGCATCACTGAGAAATGAACCCCCCAGTCAACTGTATTCACTTGTGATGCGTACAATTACGAGGTCAGAAGCTAATGTTTAACACCTAGGTTTCCATGGAAATCACCCAAATGTTTTGGTTCACGCACACTGTACGGCTTAAATGGATTAGATTCAAAGCATCTTTCCTCAGCACACATGCTCCCCTATATTAGGATAAAACATATGAACGATCACATGTCGTGATAATACCACTACGGGCATAAGGTTATGGTATTGCTAACGGCACACTGATGTGTGCATCTCCATCACAGGTCAGTTCTGTGCTGCTGCCACTGAGCTAATGCATTTGTAATTAGCACATTCGTTATCAACATTTCCCTGTGAAGTAAAATGCAACAGATGTACAGACGGATCAGCAGTGTTCAGAAAAACAGCAAAACTCTGGGGCTTTTGCAAACAGCAGCGGCAGCAGGGAGATTTCATGGAGACGGATCACAGCTGGTCAGTGGGAGCTGGGATTCGCAGGAGGGCAGGCAGTGGTTCTAACCCTGAAGTTCAAAGCAAGAGGTCCTCCAGAGAGAGAACAACAGGTTGAAACCAGCAAGGTAGCCTAGAGATGCTGATGGATTGTGGAGGAACTGGGAAAGCACTGTACCCTGACTTAGGCGAAGTCTGCTGTTGAAGAGATGGAATCCTGTATTCGAATATGACTTTTGACCCAATTCCCTGGACTGAATGAGCCCTCATCCAGCCTGGCTGACCGGTGCAGAAGCCTATGTTTCATTTTATAGGTGTATGTTTCCTTTTTTAAAGAGAAGGCCTGAGGGGGGGATGCTGGGCTGCATCGGCCTCCCTTCACCTCTGGAAGCCACGGTACAGCCTTGTTGGCCTATTTAAAACGGCACCTGATCCCATTAATTACTGTCCGACTCCTTGTCAAGCTGTGGTACGGCTGGTACTAAAGCCTCTCCTGGCGTTTCTGGCAGATAAGGTGTCAGCTATCTCTTTGGGAGGTTAATAGACCAACCAAATAATCCTTTCCCTGCTTCAGTAGATACTTGGTTATTTGCATTTGGTAAGCTGATATGGTCATTCAGTTCAAAGTGTGACTGCATTCCTAATGAATTTCTCCTTAGTGTCTTCCCTCGGGACAGCGCTCAAGGCATCAACAGCTCCGTTTATTATCTTTTTATGCTCAGAGCACCCAACTCTGCAGCACGCCTGTAAAACCCACTGGATGAGGGTGTCTTAGGGAATTTAGCAGAACTATTAAAGGTGTGTTCAGGGGGTTTAATACTCAATGGGACTCTTCCATCGTGAAAAGGTATGACAGGCCTATTTGGCTCAGTGCAGCATCATCACTGGTGACCAATGCTTTCATGACCCTTGACAGCTTCAGACAGAGACTGAATTTGTTGCTGCCAGATGGCAGAGGGGGCAGATCTGTAACTCAACACAGAGTCGGCATAGTTCTCAGGCCAACCACTCGTAAATAAAAGAGCTGGAGGAAAAGCTTACACCTGCCTGGTTGCTGAGGTTTGAGCCCTCGGAGCTCCGGACGGACACGAATGCGTGCGTCAGTTTACTCTCACTGTTACACACTGCAACTACAGGGTCAAGCTTCCTGCAGAGTTAACGCAAAAATGCGTCTTAAGCTAACAAGAAAAAAAAGTTGCAACTACGCTACATTTCTGAAGATATTTCCTTGAAAACCAAAGACGGAGGTACACTTCAAAGCATTTTGTTGGTTGGTAAAGACCTAAGTAATACATACACGTGAGAACATGAATAATGGGCATGCAAGGATACATGCTGCTTTGACAGCATTTCTCCATGGTTACAGGACACACAAATGCTAAGTGGCCTTTGACCTTTAGACCACGTGACTTCAGTATTAGGATATCTCCTGCCTTTCTCCATCTGCGTGTCACCTCACCCAGGGAGCTTGACTACACAGACGTGCTGAGATGATACAGATCGCACCTGCACGGGAATCACTGAGAACAGGGAGTTAGTCCTCTCTCTTAGCACCAAGCGTACATGAAACTGAGAAAACATCCTCTGCAAATTTACAAACGTATGCTCTTACCGTGAGCCCGCATATTATTTCTCTGTACAGGTGTCTTAAGTGAAACACCATAGGATGATCATGGGATCTTTTTAACTTCCTGCTTCTGGATGCACTGATAAGAACTTTGCCGGTTTCTATCGACGCAGCTCCTGGGCGGCGCTTTGCAGGGGAGATCGTTGACGGTCCACATCGCAAAGGCTCCGCGTTTTGGTGCCGTTGTTTCAAAATCATCAGTGTCCCGGGTGAAAGATGACGACGGCTCCTTCCCACCCTTAATCAGCAGCACTGACCTTTGCGGACGGCCCCTAGCAGAGTGATTAAACCCCATTCAGGGCACAGTGCACGAGGAGAAGAATGGAGGCAGCCAGATGGAGGGCAGACAGAGAGTTTTCCTGTCCTTGTGTCATTTTCAACCTTTACCATCCTGAGAACCCATGCTATCACACAAAGATTAGTTTCACATAAATGTAAGGAATTAGCAAAAAAGGACATCCACACAAGCAATTTATCCCACAGCGAGACCATCCAGTCAGCCAGCAGAAATTCACACATCATTCTGGCTAAACCTTAAGATAATCCCCATTGACTTGCCCTGGCTCATGCCCAAAGCACTCTAAATAAAAACGACTTCGGAGGAAGGAAACCCTGGTAGGTGTACTTGGATGTTGACAGATTTCTAAAACGAGTGACAGAGAGGGCAATGTAGCCAAGGAGACAGGAGTGTGGATGCAAAATCAGGAAAATAGCAACAAGCCTCTGATAACCAATTCTGGGTTGTGGGAACCATTTGTAGAAAAAATACTTGCAACATACATTCCAATCCCAAAACAGGAAGTAACTTTAATACATACATCACAGTATAAGTATGACAATAGTTTGTGATTGGCTGAGACCTGAATAAAGCAGCCACCATTTTCTCACTTAAACTGTGACAGAACTGATGGCAGAGATACATGAATTATATAAAGGTAGACTACACGCACACAGAGTGACAATTCAAGTAACTGCTTGATACAGTGCATTAATACATTTATCCTATATCTGAACCATTAAGGATACCTGCATGTCAACTTACATGAGATTAAACACAAAATCACTTGGTTTTAAAAAGCAGTATGGTGAGATCAGGTAAACTGCTAAAATCCCTAATAAGTATTAAATGCAAGAAGGAGTTGAGAGATATGCAGCCAAAGGTACTCCCCCAGAGTGACAGAGAGAGACACGTTTGCATGTCTTGGAGTGGCAGGGGTAAAGCTCTGATGTAACGGCTTCAACCCCATGTCTAGCTGCCATGCTATGCGCATCCAAGCCTGGCCAAGGGCTCCCTCACTAACAGGCAGTCGGGCTCCTCTACCTGGCAGACACCCGCTTCATATGAAGGCCCTTAAGGGGTGCATTTTGTCTGCATTAAATGAAATGACACAAGATATGTAGTTCAACCAGTGACTGCTCATTACACCATCGTGGGAATGCCATGGCAGCCAGGCGAGTGCATCTTACAGAAGGCTTCAGGGGAAAGGCCCCCAGTGGGCCACTGGGTGCCCCCCTCCAGGACAGCTGGCAGCCACAATGTGGGACACGCAGGTGTCGTGACACTGTGTCCTAAGGGTTCTGAGATGCACTTCTGTGGAAGGGGAGAGATGGTTCATTTGTCACTTACATATCTTTAGCAGCGAATGCTGTCAGCTCCTCTGAAGCTTCCTCAGGCTTTGGGTCTTACCAAGCCTTTAATTAAGGAGGCTTGGGTGTCAACGACAGGCTCCATCCATGTCGCAGGGGTGCAAGATTTGACCCGGGGGAACAGCTGCGTACCACATCTGGTGATTTGGTGTTTGCCTGATACTGTAAGTGCACCGGTGATATGACTGTTGCAGCATGACATACAGCGAAGGCATTGGCTAGGTCACATGTTGGAGGCAGACCTGTGGAACCACAAATTGTCATCCTCTAGGAACAAAACAATTTCACTCTTCTGCTGCATAGTTAAAACTGACTTGAAGATAAAATAAATAACAGTAGATAATCTAGGAAAACTGTACTCTTGTGGGTCTTTCTGCACATACATTTTCTAACCTCGTAAAAAATAGTTTTACTGTCTGTTGATGCACATGGGATAGTTTTATGCTTAATTTTAGTGCCAAATTTACACTCTGGATATCAAGCACCTGAACACTGTGTTTTATTACGTCTCCCTCACAACGACGTACAGCCAACGTAAGACTGACGCCTGTGTTCAGTAACTACATCTAGTGCCAGAATGTCATGTTTATGTAATAATATTGGAACTTGTGTCAAGTAAAAGGTAACTAAAATGAATAAAATCTAATTACACAATTCCAAATACACATTTTGGAAAAACACTGAAGTGTATTCAATTGAAATGATAGTTTCCATGCCAGAAAAAGAAAATCTTTTGATGTTTATTTCTCTTTACTACAGCTTGTCACATCTATGAATGCTGACATCACTGTATGCGGAGCTGAAGAAGCTGGATTACCTCGGTGAGCACTGGGTTTCAGTTACAAGGTCAGAGCAGAGCCCACGCATCTCTGACAGAATTCAGTGACCAGGGACTGAGATCTGACGGTCACCTTGTGCAGGCTGCAAAAACAAAGAAAAGGACAACAGAGGGAAGCTTACAGTCATTCAAAAGTCAAGAGCATTTTCTTTACTCTACAGACTATCATCCATATGCTACCATCTAAAACTATGGCTTTAATTTCGCAGACAAGACAGCATGTTATCTAAGCTAATAGCGCGTGAATGGTGCAGGCACTGAGGTCTCACAGCGGTATGGGCTGTGGGCAACTCTACATTTTACACAAAAAAAGGAAAAAGCTCATTTAATTATTAATTGGAACGATTATAGACTAGACCTTCATCATGTTCTGGGATGTGCTTGCCTTCCTGAACGGTGTTGGGAAAGTTACTTACCAAAAAAAAAATCCATTACAGACAGAGGTGGAAAGTTCATGTCCAGAAAGTTCAAATCCAGACCAAGGTTTTGTATCAACCGACCAGTTGAGTACAATGTGACTCTTTATACTCGGCTAGTTGGATGAAACAAAACCATGGTCTGGATCTGCACCAGCTCTGGCCCTGAACTACCCGCCTACGTGTGTAATGGATTACTTTTGTGAGTGACTTCCCCAGCACTCTTCATGAGTATGAAAACTACTGCTAGCTGCAAGATCTCTTACCTGTAGCTGCAAGTAAAATAACCATCTTAGTCACCTAACATTACCAGAACAGTTTTCAAAATTTCTGATAGCAGAATGGGTTTGGGTCATTGAACAGCACAAGCACAAGCCACAAGTCCACGAGCAAGGTGTTGAAAAGCCACCATTTAAAATGGCCCATTTCATCTGTCCACTTCAGGGGCAGCAGGATTGAGACGGCGAGCCCTTTACAAAGGCTGTCCATTTACAATGATGGCCCCTTTAAAAAAAAAAAACAAAAAAAAACCAGCGATCCCTCAGTGATCTCTGCAGTTCTGGGGAACTGGGGCATATCCATGTCTGGGAGCTAGAGAGCACACCCATTGTGCAGCTGAAAATAATAACTCATATTATTAACTCAAAAATCACTTGGAAGAGACCATCCTATTACCCCAAAAACAGGGAATATAAATATTTCATTTTACGAAATGGCAGGTTAAGTGAGGCTGTGATAATGCCCTGATAGCAATGATATCTTTAATTTCCTTTTCTATTTCATAGATTTATGTAAAGAAATTAAATTCCACTGAGCTTTCAGGGCTGAACAATTATTAGAACCCTAAGGGGGGGGGGGGGTACATTTTTTTGGCGGCAAACATAAATGAAATGGGTTAAGCTGCAGAAGAAAGAAAAATAAATATCAGTGTTATGTAATGAAGCGAAAAGCGGTGAACAGACACCAAGCTGGGTTACATGAGGACACAATCCCAGTACAGCTTGTAACCCAACCTATACCAATTTGGCAAAATAAACTAGGTTAAAATTATGGAATTCAGTTGCTTAGAAATTTAAGCCAATCGATAGGAGCTATTCCCACAGGATATGATTCTTTCAAATCTTAGTCACAAGGACCCCAATCCAAAAATATTTGGCATGTGACGTCTCTGGGCCTCCAGGAGAATCCTGCTTGCGTATTAGAACTATAAATGAAAATGTATCTTCCACTAGGTGGAAGACCACATTAGATTATTTAAAACTGTGTTTCCCAATATGGTCTTCAGGGAGCGGCAAACTGTCCACGTTTTTGCTGCTCTTGGCAGGGAGCTGGGAGGGAGCAAAAACGTGGTCCGCCTGTGGGTCCCTGAGGACCGGATTGGGAAACACTGTTTTAAAACCATTTACTCTGATGCTGCCGGATAAGACAAGACTGCAGCTCAGCAAACTTAAACACAGAATGATCAGAGAACAAGTTACGCTTCAAGTCCGCAACAGATCATGACACCAGGACTCCGCAGTGCAGGCTGAGACGCTGACTTGGTCATCCACAAAAATCACCATGCCGGTTTTTAAACGATTGCATCTATACAGCAATCTTCTTGTCTTCATTTATGAAATTATGAAATATAAATTAACATTCAGGATAAAATGTGAAAACACAAGGATAAATAATAATTGAGAACAGTGTGCTGATCTTATATGGACTGGTTCCATTTTTTTTTTAAAGGAAGCTTTTTCTTTGGGGTATGACATAACCTTGCAGTTTGACCTTCAGAATTAACAACACAGTGTAAAACAGACTCCGAATCACTACACAATACATCCACATTGACTGTAGGGCTATACTGCTTGTTTTTTTAAAACCATATATAGGCAGCCAATCAAATCCAGCAAAACCCCACTCTCCCTTTCCCATTCTCGGGGGGGCAAAGAGCTGGCCCAGCAGCCAGATGCGATACGGCCACCATTTGCACAGCGGCAAACAGCCCATCCAAAGGCACAACAAAAAGTGCCAAAAAGATCTAAACACATACACCCACTGTAAGGATGCAATTTTTTTTTGTCAAAATTCAAAACTAAGCTACATGTACAAAAACTACTGTAAACGTCGTGTAACAAGTGTGTGATACACAAAAGGAAGGTTTGGTCGCGAGCTATTGATACAGGTAAAGAGCACCAGCGACGTGTTCCTGTCAGGAAACTCAGTAACATCACAAAGGAACGTGGCAAATTAACACCATCTAAATATACCTGTGATACCAGGAAGTGGGATCAAGGTGCAACAGAACCTCAGTCATCACACTTTCATCAACACGTGCCTGGGTTGATAACAGAGAAGCTTCTTCACGAGGACATCCCACTGCTTTTAGCTTGTAGGTACTGTGTTTTTCTCAGCAGAGGGAAGCTCAACACATCAACAGCCAAGCACGTTTTAATTGGTGTGTGAAGAGGCGTGCGCGTGTCGACGGCGGGGCTCAGCCTTCCACCGGCTTCTGAGACGAGCTCGTAACCGTACCCCTGGATGCTCCCGTTTCAAGCCGTAACCGCAACGATGAGCCAGGGAGAACACTAGCCTTTAAGGTATGAACGGGGACCACAAACACGGGGGTGCAGCCACAGCTCACCAGCCGTGATCACAGCTGACCCTCCCCAGTCTCCCTGGCAAGCCTGGCTCATTCTGTGGTCTTGTGGCTTTCTGTGGTCTCACTGGGAGGTGGACCCTGAGTGCAGAATCCCAGGAGAGCCAACTGTTGTGTGAAATTAAACCCACAGCCAGCAAACTTGTGTCATCTCCATTTACTGCTATTAATTAACTAATATAGTATAGATATCTTTGAAAAATGACATTAGCTACGTTTTTTTGAATATAATAAAAAATGTCACTTTTTAGACCGTTAATAAAGTACAGCATTCAGTGGTAAAGCACAAACGTAAACCAGAAAATAGCTGAAATGTTGTCGTACTTTATCACCAACAGAAGAAGATTCCAAATAAGAGGTGATTCTTGGAAGATTGTAACCCTATATAAGTATGTATCTACGTTAAAGACACACCTCAGGGCTCCTTTGTGGCTGGAATCTTCTGACAGATCAGCATCTCCTACCACAGCAGGCCGTTAGTCTAACGGTCACACAGAGTGTGTTACCAGCATGCCAGCAAGGCGACAGAACCCCCCCCCCACCCCACACACACACACCTGCCCCCACCACAAGCAGCCCACTCACCACCAGCTCCTCTCATACAAACAGAATCAAATTACAGCAATAGGGACCAGACAGTGACAGAAGAAAAACTGTTATATAGAAAAAACTGTTAGAAACATGCTTATGGATTGACTTTGAAAACCTCAATGCACAGGTTTGTACTACAAAAATACAAAAACTATTGGGCATACAGCCAATGTGAAATGATCAATAAGCAGGTCATTATTTTGAATGACTTAATCAATTAATCCCAGGGGCCTGCACCAAATAGGTCACTGGAGGATGGTTGGATGGATGGACGGACTGACATCTAACAACACAACCAGAGGAACACAGAGACCAGCTAGAAACCAGACAAAAATGATTGTGTGGAAGGGTTAGTGTCCTTTGCTGTTTGCTTCTCCTCAGTGCCTGTACTGAGCCACCATTCCTGATGAATCTAAGCAGAGAATCAGCGCTGGGAGAAAAGACAGCTGACATTGATTGATGTCTCAGAGCTCTTCCTGATTCGCTGATTAAACCCATCAATCTATATGCAGAAGAGGTGTCGGATGCAAATGGAACCAATCAGGCCGAACAAAATGGTTTTGTCAGGATGTTACAGCAGTAAGAGGAGAGCCAAAAGTAGCTGGAGAGCAGGGGATTTGGGCTGACGCACACCTATCGCATAAGCTTTCAAGCTTTTTCTGCTACCTCCCGCAGGAATCAGTTAACGCAATTATGTAAGGACCATATACAGTATAAATTATAGCAAACTATTAAGCAATTATGGGCAAATATGGGCATTTTGGGGAAAAAGTCTGCATCATCTGCATCTTTATCACTGGTTAGTGTCTTCATATCTCTCTCCTTAGTCCAGGTCACCATCTGCGTTGTTTAGAGCTCTTTCTTCACAGTCCAGGTCACCATCTGCTTTGTTTAAAGTTCTCTCTGCACAGTCCAGGTCACCGCCTCTGTCTCTTACTTGACCATCCTGTTTACTGTCTGCATCTGCCTTTAGACTGTCCGGATCATCCTCTACATCCCTCTCTACACAGTCCAGGTCACCATCTGTATCCCTCTCCACACAGTCTAGATCACCATTTGCATCTCTCTCCACAAAGTCCAGGTCATCATCAGGATCGCTCTCCACACAGTCCAAGTCACTGTCTGCATCTCTCTCCACACATTATAGGTCACCATTTGCATTTCTCTTCATGCAGTCCAGGTCACTGTGTGCACCTCTCTTCACATAGCCCATGTCACTGTCTGCATCTCTCTCCACACAGTCCATGTCACTGTCTCAATCCCTTTCCACACAATCCAGGTCACCATATGCATCTCTCTCCACACAGTCTAGATCATTGTCAGCATCTCTCTCAACATAGTCCAGGTTATGGTCTGTATCTTTCTCCACAGCATCCAGGTCACTGTCTACATTGCCAGCTCTGCCCATTTGGCCCCCGGCTTCTCCTCTGTCTGCCTGGGATGGAATACCTCTCTCAAACCAGATCAAATCTGAATCTCTTTAATTAAGGCAATTCTGTTGGCATAGTAACAACCCAGCTAATTTATCAGGGGAAATGTCTGAGAGACTGACAGGTTGCTAGGCAACAGCCAATAGAAGCACAAAGACAGGCAATAACAAATTGCATAGGATGTAGATGTGATGATCAGCCTCTTGTCTGTGATGGCCAGAAGAGTGAGAGAAGATGAAGCTCCATGCTAGCAGTTCATCTGCTCAGTGAACATTCCATTAATGAACCTCTACAGCATAGCTTCCAGGAATGCAAAGGCAGAGCAAATTACTTAATTTCAATGACAATAAGCTTACAATAACATTCCTGCTGTTCTTCATCTGAAACACTAAAGCAGTTCAAGGGTTTGTGTTCAGATTTGAACCAGCATATCAACCTACAGGTATTTTACAAATAGTCCATTATAATGTGACACTAATCATATATGATGCGATTAAAAGTGCTCAGACTGGCAACACAAAACCATGAGATGAAAACAGCAGACCCACAGCAGACTTTCTCACCTAGTGCTACTCCATACTTATGAGTATGCAAGTGCTGAGTAAAGCAAGTTAGGGTATGCTGTGAGCATCTGGTGGAGACCCTTGTCCGGAAGATCTTAAACTCACACCTTTGGCAGAACTTCTCTTGCATCCTGAGGGAGTCGGGGGATATTAAGGGAGAATCGGCCATGTTCTGCGATTCCCATTGCTGAGGCGGCAGTGAGGAGCTGTGGCTGGAAGGTCCGTTGGTGCCTGTCGCAGTGGCAATCCCCAAACCTGGTGGTGGATACCAGCAGTTATAGGAGCTTTCAGGCTGAAGAAGGGGGCCTTCAGAGCTCAGTTAGCTTGTAGGACTCCTGAAGCAGCTGAAACGTACCAGCAGGCCAAGTGGAAAGTGGCTTTGGCAGTTGCTGAAGCAAAAACTCAGGTATAAGAGGAATTCGGTGAGTCCATGGAAAATGACTTTTGGTCGACCTCAAAAAGATTTTGGCAAACCATTAGGTGACTCAGGAAGTGGAAGCAGGACTTTACCCATGTTGTTTATTGGAGGGACGGTGCACTATTGACTTCAGTAGCCCATGTCTAAGGCTGAGGTCACTGAAGTTGTGAAAAAACTCTTCAGTGGTAAAGCTCCGAAGGTGCATGAGATTCTGAAAGCTCCTGATGATGTTGGGCTGTCTTGGCTGACACACCTTTTCAACATTGCATGTAGGTTAGGGACAGTGCATTCGGATTGGAAGACTAGGGCAGTGGCCCCAATCCATCATGTCCTTGTGTAAACAGAACATGGGCTTGGTTTGCATTGCCAGCAGTAAGTCAGACTCATTCCTGGTGGGTGTCAAACTCCACCTGGGCTGCCCTTTGTCATCAATTGAGTTCGTAACTTTTATGAACTGAATTTCTAGGCACAGCCAAGAAGCGGAGGGGGTCTGGTTCGGGGGCTTCAGCATCGCATCTTTGCTTTATGCAAGCGGAAGCGTTTAAGTATCTTGGGGTCTTGTTCACAAGTAAGAGAAGAAGGGAGCAGGAGATTGACAGGTGGATTAGTGCAGCGTTGGCAGTAATGCCGACCCTGTACTGTTCTATCATGGCAAAAAGAGAACTGAACCAGATGGTAAAAATTCCAATGTACAGGCTGATCTGCGCTCCTACTACCATCATCTATGGTCAAGAGCTCTAGGCAGTGACAGAAAGAATAAGATTGCAGATTGAAGCGGCATAAAGGGTGAGGAGCTTGGACATTCAAGAGGAGCTCAAAGTAGGACCTCTGCATCAAAAGGAACCAGCAGAGGTGATTCGGGCATCTATCCAGGATGCCTACTGGACGGCTCCCTGGGGAGGTGTTTCTGGCATGTCCAACTGGGAGGAGATAATGGGTCAAACCTAGGACATGCTGGACAGATTATTTCTCTAGGCTGGCTGGGGAAAGGCTTGGTATTCCCCCCAGGAGCTGAAGGAGGGTGTACCTGATGTTTACATTTTACACAGCATCCTAACTTTTTTTGGAAATGGTGTTGTACAGAAAAGAAAGTGAGAGAACTCATTATTGGTCTTCAGGCGACTGAGTTAATGCAAGTTACAGTTGAACATGCCACTTCTGGAATGTGCCATATTTTTGAGGGGCAGAAATGTATTCAGGTAACAGGACTGAGTGAAATCCTTGGGACACTAAAATTTGCATTTCAACTAGCATATTAAGGATTTGCTATACAGAAAATATATTTAAAGCATAAATGGGAAATACCGTCACACAAAAATACAAAAAAAAAAAAGGTTTTTATCATTATATTTCATGGTGAAGTGTAGAATTAGTGAACAGGGACAGGTGACAAACTATTTTCTCAGTGTTCTAGGTGGGTTTTATTAATGTTTTTCATTATGTATCTTAAATTTGCAATGAGGACATTGTGGAGGACACTTTGTTTGATAATAACATGTATTATAAAGCTACTTTTCATGTATATTTATACATATAATGTCCTGGGGACAGAAATGGCACAGATGTGGCAGAACAGCCCGTAAGCATTTGACTGCATATGACCTGGATTCATACACAACCTAAGGAAAACATGCTCTTGTTCCACTCCCCTCTATTGTGCATTTATGCTTCTGAATTCTAGTCAATATGTTCTCTGGGTTGTTGTGGATAGTTTTAGATTAAACATATTGTCTCTGTCTAGCAAAAAGTGTGTATTGACAATTGCAACTTCTTACTGTAGCTGGAATATGCCAATTATCCTCTGGCTACTGATAGCATGTGACGTCTAATTGACCGATGAAAAGATGTTTTATGAAGTGACTTAAATAGTATTTAAGTACGCACTGGTTAACATTTATATTCATGATGGTCATTTGTATGGATTACTTTAAATGGCTCATTTCAACAACTTTGATAGCCAGATAATAATAGAATAGAATAGAATAGAATAGCCTTTATTGTCATTGTACCAGGTACAACGAAATTGGAGTGCCACTCCCTTGG
>JABFEA020000029.1:13095300-13127083 GCA_019775915.2 Cyphomyrus plagiostoma | reverse complement strand
CGGGGGCTGGGCCGGCGCCCCCTCCCCCCCCCCCACCCGGGGCCGCCCGTTGTGGGGGCGCGGGCTGGGGGGGGGGGGGGTCCTAATTCACACATATGGAAATGCTTTTTCTCGCCATTCCGCCGCCTTTGCTGTGGCCAGATGGAGCTCAGGAGCCGAGAAGGCAAAGACATCAAGAAGGAGGACAAGACTGCAGTGTTGGACCAGCAAGGAGGATGCAAATAAATAAATAAAAACTAGACTCTCCAAAAGCACTTAAAAGATAACATGCTTTTTTAATACCTTCTCTTCAGACTGCCTTTCTGCAGCTACACGTCTAATGAAGTGTGTGCAAACTTTAGTTCCCGGGCAATATCAGTCCACCATATCTCCAAACCAAATGAGACCAGGTCCATCTCTCTAAATAAATTTGATCTGATTCTGTAATCTTGTGAAATGAAACGAAATATCTGCTTAAACATCCATTCAATACATTCAGACAATGGCCTGGATGCACAGAGTAATGTGGATCAGATTAATATAGAGATGATCAAAGAAATATTTCTACTTATGTTCTTAAGGCTCCTCTTGACTTCAAGCCTTCACTGAAAAATAAACTCGACACTGCTCCATTACTGTACAGCTGGCAGCTACGATGATGGAATCTTTGTAAGAAATCTCCAAAACTCTTGATCTAAAGTCGTGCTGTACTGCAGTGTTGCAGGGCTGCTCCATTCCACTCTGTCCCAGGGTGAGCTGACCCTACCCCGTCACCCTCGATCAACGTGATGGGAAATCTGAAAACCCGGGGAGGCCTGGTCCACGCTTGGGCCGGTCAGGAGCGGAGACCTGACTCCTTTGCAGCGCTGATCAGATGTGAGGGGGAGACAAGAGGAGAAGAGGAGAAAGCCAAGGAGAAGCAGCAGGAAAGACGATGGGAGATCCTAGGAGAGACACGTGACGGGGATGCCTCACGAGCAGGAGCTGCCGGCAGGAAGGAACGTATCCTCAAGAGCCTGAACTGTGCTCCTTTCGCTGATGAGTACCCTTGTGTAGGCAGTCATCCCAAATCAAAACATGATGATGAGAGCATTAATCGTTACAGGCGTCCGTCAACTGACAGCAATGACTTGTAGTAAAATGAATGAATGGGCAGCCCAAGAGACTGTGGCACTTTTCGCTTGGCAGAGTTTCACTGCACACCCAGCAGAGGATTTCCATTGCTTATTTAACCCGGCTTCTTCAAGTCGCCCAGTGGAGAGGAAGCGGGAGCGGCTACCTTTCCACAGCTCAGGGTAACAGGGGACACACAGCCATTCCTCCAGCTTCAGTTGCCGTCTTCCGGGACTCATCTCTGAGGCCAAAACGAACATTAACACGTGACTCCAGATTGCTAGGAATAAAATGAAAAGAACCCATCACTACTGGTGTAAGTTTTTCAGTTGCATATAATGACATAAACACAACTATACAAGATTCGTCTGCACAAGCGCCACAGATAATTCAGGAGGATGGGGGGCCCTTCAGCTTTGCAAAGAACAGTAAAATCCTTTGGGGTGGGGGGGGGGACTCCCTACAGCTGCTTTTATTTACCATTAAATTCACTCCAACCCTTCATGTTTCTGTTCTCCAGCCAGCACCACAATTAACTTTTCAACTTGTGGTAAAGACCAGCTTTTCTGAGAAGCCACCAACAGACTAAACTATTTCCATAAAACAGTGCCGGATAATTAAACATTCTTTTAACGCTTTCGTTCCTGCACTGTCATATGACACCAATCCACGGTAACAACAGACAAGGCTGCAAACGGACATGACGTATGAGCACACAGGAGCTGTCAAATGAACATGTCAGTTTAAGTGGCTGGTTATATGCTGCAGACCCAACCGGGGCCAAATCACCAAGGAATAAAAGTCACCAGAGGTCATAACAACCACTAACCTCCTGTCACAGGTCAACTAGTTTTCACCTTGTTATGTTGCCTTCTTTCACACTTGGTGGGCTATCAACAAAATGCAACTGATAGCAAAACAAAAGTAATAGACGTCAACATTATTCTTTCATATGAAGAAAAACAGCAACAGATCCCTTTAAGGCCAGGACAGGATGTAAGAATGATTCAATGCATCTGGTCCTCAGAGTACGATCATAATCACTGCAAAAATCAGCACCCCGATTTCCTGGAGTCTGATTTCAGTGACCAGTAAATCAATTGACTCCAGTTATGGGAAGAAACACACTACAGACCATACATGGGAAACATTCTATATATAAAAAACAAGCTTTTTTTTGCCATTGACCATCAAAGTGCAAATGAAGGAAACTACCAGGTTGAGTAATCCTAGTTCACCCCTCGCCTGTTCTCCCTAGTCCATCTCCCGTCCAATGACCAGATCACTTCCGATGAGGAACATGCGCTGACAGTCAGGTTAATTTAAAAATTCAGTTGATAAACTAATTACTGTTATCAGCACGCTGGGCAGTAGTTGGTTTACATGGGGACCCTGGCCTGCGTATCTCAGCACTCGGGCTTGCTGGTTCTGCGTCGTGGCTCACACCACAAGCAGTCTTCCCTGCATGGTGCACGTGTAGCCGTTTACACAATGGAAGTGATCCGTCGAGAGCTGCGGATGAAAGAACGTGTAACGGTAAGTTCCGGCTGCGCAGGGATTCATAATGCGCACTCCCAAAAGGGCCAGATTAATTATGAATGAAAGATGCAGACTAAACCTAATCACATGAGGGAGAAGCTCCTCGTACAGCATGAAATATATATACGGCTTAACTCCTTTATTAAGAACACATTTAGAAAAGGATTATTGATTCTCATAATGGACAATGGAGAAGAGGCTTCCTCTCATCAGCCTTATCTGAGTCACTAACTAAGACTGCGGCCCTTCCAAAGCATGGACGCAGGAAAAAGCACAACCCGGGGCCCGGGCAGTGCAGTACCCCAGCTTTCCTGCTTAATTGACCTACCTGGAACTTCTGTGGCACCTCTGACATGTGATGATTTGGGTCCTGCTTGGGTTGCGCATGTTGGCCTGCTACACCATGGAACCTGATCCATGGAGGGCCGGCGCGGGCTTTTGAGATGACCTCTCAATCAGCCAGTAATAAATCAGTGGTTCGCAACTCCAGTTCCAGTTCTAGTCACTGCTATTGGCTGAATGAGGGGCCATCCCAAAAACCCGCGCTGGCCCTCCATGGATCAGGTTCTCGACCCCTGTGCAGCAAGCCGTTAACATGCTGCCCTCACTCAGGCATTACATGGGCCATGCTGTATCTTGAACCTCCATTAAGAACATGGGAAACGTGCAGCTGGCCTATTTCTAAAGGAGTCCACGGGACTAATGAAGCGGCATGCCAAGCAAAGCAGCATTTTAAAATTCATGCTAGCTATTAATAGCTAGCCCAGACATTCTGGAGAGGGAACGTCCAGCTTAAAAAAAAGGGGTAAATATTTCACCAGGAAGTAAAAAAAACTGTGTTGTCGATGTTAGGAATATAATTAAAATAGATTGGTCTCTTGGGCTTTATCAAAAGGTGCTGCATAATCATTACTCTGACTGTGGATATGTCATCAATCCCAGATAAGTGTAGGATATCATGCCAGGCTGCAACTAGGGCAACAATCATCTGACACAACCAGAAAGGAGACTGACCCACAATTTCTATCTTATAAATGATATCAAAGATGTTATGCCAAATTTTTAGACATTCAGATATGTTTGATAACTAGGTAAGACATAGATAGCCGTTACACCAGGACAAAATTCCAACTGATCTCTAAAATCTCCAAAAAAAAAAAAAACAAAAACACTACAAAATGTAAAGGACAATACGATGATTTAGTTGGTGGTGAACGTTTCAAAGAAAATGGGTGTGTGACAGTTGATGTGTCATACCACTCCTCAGCATACAAGGCTGTACAAGATGCCAGCAACCTGTTCCTCCTATCTCTGCAGTCAGGGATCGGGCCCCAGAAAAGACAGGAAAACAGCAGACCTGAAAAGCAGATACCAGTGGGCAATGGCAGCCCTCGCCCCTAACAGCCCTCACCCACTGTCAGAAAGACCACAGTAAAAAATATAGTGGACCAGTTAAAGGAAAGAAAGCAAACGGTCACATGAGGTTCCTCTAACTCAGCGCCGGGTAAAAACACAGCATCAGTAACAAAAGACTGCAGACATTTTGAGAAATGTGTAAATTACACGTGTAAATTACATGAAGGATAAGCAGTTGCCTTTTAAACAGAAGACTCTATACTCTTAGAAGCAATGCTGATTAGATAAATCTAAAAGCTCTTTTTAAGAGCGTCAGTCACTCATTCTGAAGAACAATCAGATACAGCATGCTTCAGCTGGGCATCTCAAAATAACCTAAACTTGAATGCATAGTTTTAGTTTTGTTGTTGTTGAAAAGAGGTTTTGACAGTAGCTAGACCAACACGAAACGGACTGAATCAATATTAGTGGTTATCCTGATTATTGGTACAAGTCCTGATGATGTCTACAGAGACACCTTGAGGTACAGTACTGAAATGCAGCCTGACTGTAGGTTGGGAGATGGACAGTAAGCATTTAGGACAGTGCTGGTATATTTGTGCTGGTACATACAATATGGATTTACAGTTCTTCTTGGTATTGAGATAAATGTAGTACATCCACTCAGTTGCAGTCAGATGGTATACACCGACAGGATCTCATCCAATTCCTAAACTGACATGGACAAACAAGGCGCTAATCATTGAAGTCTGCAATCTTCTAAGCATTTTGAAAATCTAGTTTTGAGTGAACCACTTGTGGTACCTCCACTTGGATGCTGCCATTGACGTGCACGTACTTCCCAGTGCTGACCAACTCTGCCCGCCACCCTGCCTCGGTTCACTGGATTACACACTGCTAGGGCTCGCCAGCTTCCTGGACAGTGGCTAAGCTATTAGGCGTGACATCGCTAACACGGCAGGAGCAGCATTAGCATGTCACCGCTGCCTTCTGCGCAAGGTGTTCCGTCCCTTTCAGTCCCGAAGGCTGGGACATACACGTTTTTTGCTTTTAGAGGCTTACAGATGCATACAGGCTTCTTCGGGTCTCAGGGTCTCGCACGCTCACCACAGGACAGACTTTCATCCCTCACACAGCTGCCTACTTCTGCAGTCAGACTGTTCACCTGTTTGGAGGCAAAGTCTGACTGGAGCACGAGGCCATTACCTCAGCAGGTTGGGCTGATATGACTGTGTTGAACACTGTCGCACAGAAAGGAGCGCGGTGACACTCTCTGCCTCCCATCTCCCACAATGGCTAACAGGTTAGGCTCACTGGTTAGACTGGACGCTGAAGGGGGGTTCAGGAGAAGCTTGGATGAAAATGTCACTCTCTCATGAGAACACTGACAGCTTGACAACACAGCAGCTAGAGAAAAACTTGAAACATGCCTCTGTCTACTAAACTGCGGATCCATGGACTGAATCCCAGCAGTGCAGTGCCTCACAACATTTTTCTGGGTCCAGCCAGGAGAGAGAAGTGAGTGCAGGTACTCCATACCCAAACAGCTCCGGGGAGAGATACAGGTCTACGAGCCTGACGCTATCGAAATGAACTTCGCCAAAAACCCATCATCTTTAACAACCTACTCAATTACCCAAAAGCACCACTTCATGTCCCGCCCTCCTCTCTTCTGGGTGAAATGGAACTGCTTATCCGACATCAGTGATCAGCTGTCCATTGCATGACAGGGGCCTTAAAGTCAACACAATCTCCTCTGCGGACCGAAGCGGGCCGCATGTTTGCGCACGCCTGACAGAAGCGCCGCAGTGTTCATTCTGCACACCCTTAATCCCTGCAAGATAAACACATTTTACATGTTGTAAAGTGATACGCAAAATTAATTTTTCATGCAATAGAAAACATGTGCAGCACAAGCCGCAAAAGATCAAACGGCTGAAATGAAGAAGGACTGGCCCTTCAGTCATTAAGCGGCTGAAAGCGGCGGGCGGCTCAGACAGGCTGCTGTTGGAGTCACACAGGGCCCTGGTGCTGGGGGGGATCCACACGGACACACAAAGAACCACAGTGTACATTCTGGACCTGTTTTCAGGCCAAAGGCATACTGATTGTTGCCATGTGGCCGGCATGAATTGAGCATGGTGACAGAAACAGGGTTCATGGGGGGGTGGTGGCATTTCATCAACTATTAAATGGGGAGGACCACTTAGGGGGCTAATGAGGACAATTTTTAGTGATCAATAAATGATGAGTTATTGATTTTTTAAGCTTCTTCTGTCCTTTGAAAGTCAGGGCCCCTTTAAGAAGGGGCAGGCAAGAGGCCAGATGGAAGAGATGTGTGTGAAGTCAGAAAGGACCACAACCGCCCAGTAGGATATTGTGGGAGCAGACAGTCACAGTCCACACTGTGGGAGATGACAGTTCATGATAGGTGGAAGTGGACAGGAAAAAGAAAATCATCCATAAGTATACTGTAGCCATCTTTTTAATTACAGGATAACCAAAGTAACACAGGCAGTGAGTTACACTGAAATTCCAAGTGTCAAAGAATCCAATTTACTGATTCATCCATCCAAAATCAATCAAATCTGGCTGTAAATAACAGCCATAACCATGTAACAAACTGTTCAGAGGAAAGTAAGGAAACCTGCTCACATGCCTGCAACTGCATCTCCTTGACGTCCTGAGGAACTCTTGTGGACGGTTACCTCCTAAACACAAGATGGGCAGAAACGTTCAGTTTTAAGCCACCGCACCTGTGAAAGAGCAAGAAAAATCAAAGTTTCCTCAAGAGTGAACACACAGACAACCAAAACAGCCCACACTGGCTTCAGTCCACTCTCAGCCACCCTCGTGGACTTTGCTCGCTAGGCTTAAGGGAAGCAGATGCTACCGTTTCCTCACCTCCTGCGACGAGCTTCGCCTAATCCTCGCTGCTGCCTGGTGGCGAGCAAAACGCACTGCGGGCAGGGGCCTTCCTGAGGTTTGGGCACCTTTGGCTCTGGACTGAAACTGCAAAGGTCAAGATAAGGTTCGCAACATGGATGACTGGTTACCTGCAGGAAGTACAAACAGTAAACAGTAAGCAGAGGCACATGAGCCACATGATGACCATCTGCCATCAGACGACAGAAGCTCTGGACAACATCGCTACTTTTGCATGTTGACTGTTAAGTACACATTTCAAACTGATGTTATGTGCAGTACATCTCAGTGGGCTTCTATACAGGTATAATCCTCATAATTCTAGTTAAGACATTTCAATCCAACTGGAATGAGAAGCACGCAAATTGAAAAAAACAACATGAGAGCAGAGGTACATGTTTCAGGCTGACTTCTGAGCTGGCCTTAGCCAAGGAGGGAATAGTGCCCCACCGGGGCTTGCTTTGATCTTATAACGTGTGACATAACTACACAAACTCACAGAGAGCTGCAATACTTGAGGCAGTAACAGTTTAACTGGAGAGTTTCCCACTTTCACTGCAAGTAGAGTCAGCATGAAGGCCTTGAGCCTGTTTTTCTTGGTGATTTGGAGGGCGACGCTCTGGAAAATGTAGCCAGTGGTTGTGTCCTCTCCTTCAGCCTGCTGTTGGGAACAAAAGCACGACTTGCGGAGTCAAACAGCATGCTCTAATCACGCCCCCAATTAACAGCACTGGGAAAAGATAAGATGCCCTTTCCTCATAAAAAGGTTAAACATTCATGAGGAGATAAACTCCACTGACCCCTGCAGGGTGGGCTGGGGGTGGGGGGGATGGCCAGCACATTCTGAGGGGGGTGGATACTAGGGGGACTTTAATGCCCCCCTGTGGACGCTGCCTGGTGTCCCCTTCCTGTCCTGTAGAGAACCCCCTCTCGTGCACCTAATTATCTCCCCAAATTTGTATCTGTAGCCACAGGCTGCCTGCCGGGATTAGACGCAGTGGGTTCTCCAATCTAAAAAGATAATTGCCGTTAGGAAACCTAATGTCTCGTCTGTTTCTGCTGAGCTCCACACACAGGATTGAGATACACATTCCTATAAAGGGGGGACATATATTGTGTCAGAAAAATAAAACAGGAAAGAAACAAGAAGTGAAAGGGGAGCCACAGGGTTCGCAAGCGGGAGTGAGCACACCTCACAGGGTGTGCCAGGCACTCCAAGGGCACTACAAGAGTGAAAGGGGAGCCACAGGGTCACAAGTGGGACTGAGCACACTTCTCAGGGTGTGTTGGGCACTCCAAGGGCACTACAGGAGTGAAAGGGGAGCCATAGGGTCGCAAGCCAAAGTGAGCACACCTCACAGGGTGTGCCGGGCACTCCAAGGGCACTACAGGAGTGAAAGGGGAGCCACAGGGTCACAAGCACAAGTGAGCACACTTTATAGGGTGTGCCGGGCGCACCAAGGGCAATACAGGAGTGAAAGGGGAGCCACAGGGTCACAAGCAGGAGTGAGCACACTTCACAGGGTGTGCCAGGCACTCCAAGGGCACTACAAGAGTGAAAGGGGAGCCACAGGGTCACAAGTGGGACTGATCACAGTCAATGTAACAATCTCTCCTCTTGCATCCACAGTTATTCCTGATCGATGTGATCCATCCTTTGTGCTGGTGTGCCAACATTACCCTGGGCACCGTGGCTCTCGATACACCACAAAGATTTGCCGTCCTGGTCACAGGTGTGCCAGTCAGACACACACCGACAATTTGTCCTCTTTTGAACTGTGATATGTCTCCTGTTATGTTGTGTGGATTGCAATATTTTATGTACAGCTGTGCTATTGCTCTGCTAATTCAACCTTCACACTCTGCTCTTACTTATGCAATGTGCGATCAATGAATATTGGCCACCATGCTGTGCATATATAGGCGTGAAACCCCAAACACTATTTTGGCCAGTGTTTTAGTTTAATTCCTTATACATGCCACTTGCAAGGAAAAAAAAAACACAAACATCAACCTGGCAATGATTACTGAACAAATCGAGAGGTTAAACACTGCCTCAAACCCAACCCAAAGTAAATAAAATAAAATAAAATTGCATTAAACATCATTTAATAAAATAATATTATTTTTATGGCTCATGTTTAATACATGAAAGTTGAATTTGATAAGTTCTAATTGGATATGAAGGTGAAAATATCTTTCTGTAGTCAAAATAGGAATGTTAAGGAGTAAACACTGATTGAGATTCCCCCCCCACGCCCCCTTGAGGTTAGGGGGGTGTATTGATGTCCGGTGTGGAGCTGATAGGAGAATGGAGGCCTACCCATACTATGCTGGTGCATTTTGAGACTCTTCTTCTTTTAATTAACTTCAGTAAGAAATTATACTCAGATGAATTCAATTAACATCACATATTAAATTAATAAGGCTTTTTTTAAGATATCAAATTAATCATGCAAAAATGGAACTGATCCTTGATGCCAGGCCAGCCTACGGGCCCTGCTCTATCAGCGTCTTCAGGAGACGTTTCACACATAGTGTCTCACAATCATACATTTTCTCCGGGACAAAACGACCAAAGTGCCTCTTTGGCTCTGCACACACTGTAAGACGTTGACACTTTCAATTTACTTTCATTCCGTATGGTTTCATTGCTTTCTTTTACTGCAGAAATGGCTTCTCCAGCTGATAAAACATTACCCCCCCCCCCCCCATAATGGAGCAGAGGCAGTCCACTTGCATTAATTTCCAGAGCTAACAAAAAGTGTTGTCCCATCGGACAACTACAGCGAGCGCTATGTGTTTAAACCCCACCAGTTCATCATTACTACAGAGCCATCCTTCTTATGCAACGTGCTCCATCTCAGAGACCTCACTCTCAAAGCAAACATGAGTAACAGCTCCCAGCATTTACCCTGACTTCAGTTTGTCTGGCAAAACGTGAATCGCTGTTCATACTCGTCTGCCACTGCGTTTGCATAAATGCAGTCTTGGGCAGTAGCATTAAACGGTATCATGTTCTCCTGGGGCCTGGGGGGTGGTTTGGTAAATAATAGCCAACTGCCGGCAGATGGAAGGTTTGCTCTGGGACGCAGCATCAGGCAGTCAACCCTCATGAACAATTCCCCATGGCGGTTTGACAAAGGGCTACCTGTGCCAGCCTGCCCAGGGGCCTCAAGGGCTGTAGCGAGGCCCCAGCGGGGAGGGAGGGAACAGCAGAGAAGGCTGCTCCACATTAGCATTCACCCAGGGCCTCATGACACATAAACAAACAGTTGGTTGGCCCCCCGGGCCTGGACGGAGATATCACATAACGGCCCCCGCCACCATGGCCAAACAACATTGCCACCTGCAGCCACAGTCCCAAGGGCTGTTTAGGTAGACGGCCCCAGAAGGACCAACTGCTAGCTGTGTGTGAATGACCCCTGTGCACCTGCCTAACTTCCCCGAGGCATCGAGCAGGGGGAGGAATGATTATCACCTAAACGAACAACAAAAGATGAACAAAGACATTAAGCGAAAGTCCGTTCGGCTTCCATCAGATGGCCGATCTTTTGTTTTGAGGTTCATCTCTGCCCAGATTCACAGCAGGGAAAAGAGGAACCGTCGACGTACAGCACCAAGGCAAGGTGAGCTCGAGATTAAAGCTCTCCAATTAGCAGGCCTCAGTGTCATCTCTCCACGGGGAACAGGGAGCAACGCCACATGGGCAGAGACAGAGAAAGGGCAAGCCCTGCCCCGGAGCTGCCCAACAGGCCTGGTGTGAGCGAGACAGCAGGCGGTAATCTGTGAAAGTGCCCCACTGAGGCGGCCCTTTCGCTCCACCCACCACGAGAGGCTTTGGACCACAGGTGAGGCTCAGAGCGATGTGCCTGAGCCCAGAAGACCAATCAGGGGCTTCCCCAATGTCCCTGTGGACCATTCCCTGATCTCTGCCACCAGCGCCATTAATTACCTGTGTGCTGCTCTTTACCCCAGATCCCTGGGCTGTGGAACCACCAGGGTACCGGCCATGAGCACACACATCAAGCGGGGCCTGGCTCTACATTCCCGCGGGCACATCGCCTACCGGGGACAAGAGAGGAGGGAGCACGGTGGCTCTACAGCATGCACCCTCCGACAGACTAAATGACCGTAATAGCCTGAGAGGTTAACCCATCTTCCCATGAGGCTGGTATTCTGTTTCCAAGGAGGGGGGGAAACTGCCTCGCTTGTACACAATGGTGACCAAGGAGGAACGTCTGCTAATAGCATCTCCTAACAACAAAAAGGGGAGCGTTTGGAAGCTGTCTCCTACTCAAGACCCACTGGCAAATGACTATGGAGGTGATGCAGAGATGAAGCAGGTTCCATCCAGGCTGCAGCAGGCATCTCTGCTTGGTCCACTGATGTGCATTTGGGTCCAGTGGACAGCTTGGTTCAGTGTGGTTCAGCCAAGCATGCTGGCGCACAACTTGGCTCACGGCCAGGCAACAAGAGGCCTCCCAGAAGCTGCTATTGCCACACGGTCATGTGACTTTTGATTGACAACATCCCCAAAGAGCGGGAGCACGAACAGATGGAATATCAATGGTTCATTCGTGTATGAAAAAACGTGTCTAGGTGGTGGTGGGGAGGGGATAAACAGAGGCAATTCTTTGTGCCACCCCCAGCCAGATTTGCTTCCTGTGAACAAATTTTGTTCCATTTCATTTTATAATAGTTCTTTATATTACTCATTACTATATTCATATAGTTAAGATGATGAGAGACACAGAGAGGTTAGGGCCAGATGCAAGGAGAGAGGAACACAAACACAATCGCAGCGACACAAACCTCTGCACGCGAACTGAACTGCTCCATTCCGCCGGTTTTATAAACCTATGAGGAATGTGTTTTGTGGGTTATCTGAAGAGAGATTGACTTTGGAACACTTGAGAGGTGCTCTCTCTGAGTTGCAATATGAACAAGCTACAGTCTTTCTTTAGTGCTAATGTTTAAATGTTAATCACAGAGTGATGCCAGTCGTCTCCATAGCAGGAAGCTGGGACGGACTCCAGCAGGTCTCCCTGATGTACAGTTACATTGTGTTCCCCATCTATTTACATGCCCCAACACCAGGCTCGAAACGCTGAGGCAAGTCTCACTTATATATGTCAATGACTCATAGTCTCAAAAATTGTATTAGGGAAGTGCTTTGCATGGATAGAAAAGCAAATGGATAAATAACAGAAATAAATAAGGGCAAACCCCCCCCTCCATCGCCCGCCCTGAGCTGCAAGCGCGCCACTCAGGGGCTGTTTCTGAATTCGTGATCAAAAGTTATATCTGAGACCACCACAAAACTGCAAGCTTCTAACATCTAAACATCTGCTGTCATTTTGTTGTGAATTATTTATTTGTTGATTTCATGTCCTTATTTATTTCTCCCTCTGCCTTGCTCAGTTGTGTCTGCATTTGCCCTGAAAAAAAAACAAATCATCAGATAGCAGGAGAGACTGTCTGGACTGGACTTCCGTTACACATGCCTAGGTCTGCCTTTTCATCAACACTAAACACCTTCCTAATAGCTCTTATGGAGAGAAAGATGTATTCAGTGTTTGTGTCCAGAAAATGTATAAAAACAATGACTTTATGCTTACTGAATTCCCCCGCAGGCAGATTATGGGTGTCAGGTTAAAATGACATAGATGATACAGCCACACAGAGACAGAAGAGAAGCAGGAGGAAGCCAGATACGTTTCACACGGACCTTGCCCTACCACATTGGCAGGTGGGGTCTGAACTAGTGGGGTCTGCTGAGTGATGTCACATTCTAGGTGAAATTTGTAATCAAATGAATTTTAGCACAACACAAACTCTGGACTACAAACAAGGCATGTGTAAGAGACTACACACAGCCTGGGGGGTAAAGGTCACAATTTACCATTGGCCAGTAAGCCCCAGGTTACCAAGGTTACAATTCCATGAAACTTTATTCATAGACATTATACCTACAACAAGACGTGTGTTAAAGACTACACACAGGCAGGGGGGTAAAGGTTACAATTTCTCATTGGCCAGCAAGCCCCAGGTTACCACCCTTTATCTAGGGCAGTGTTTCCCAACCCAGTCCTCAGAGAACCCCAGAACCCCATGTTTTCGCTTCCTCTCAGATTGCATCGCACATGTACCAGGTATTTGGCGCTCCTGATTGGCTGGAAGCTGGGAGGGAGCAAAAATGTGGACTGTCCGAGTTTCCCCGAGGACTGGGTTGGGAAGCGCTGGTCTAGTGAACGCATTAAAAGCTGGTGTATTGGCTTCTTTATCTTTCCTGCCTCATTTAAGCTAAATTAAAAAAACTATATATGGTTTATGTTCTGATAATAAAAAAAATACCACGACTGATCTTACCTCTTTTCTCACCTTCCAAAATATCCCAGGCAACTACCATTTGGCCTCTTGCCATCTACATTGTTTTAACCAAGTCCTGATAACCTCAAACGTATATCCATAAAACCATAACCCTTGTATGCATAGACCGAATCCAACAGTGATAGAGTGCAACATTGGAAAAAAAAAAGTTGAAAAAAAAAGACAAGACTTAAAGTGACAAGATCAGAGCTGTAATTACTGGTGATTTGCTGGTGAATACAGTGCAGCTACCCAGTAACTTTCATGGGTGCTGGCACTGGGCCCATTGAGAGGGGCGGTTCTGGCCCGATACCATTTCAGCCGGCCAGTGGGACGTTGCTCCATGACCTCACAGCCATGTCATTAGCAGGATGATCAAACAGCGGAATACAACTTCCCTTGAATTGCTGGAATACAGCCATGCTCTTAATTAGCTTTGGAGTAAGTAAGATGGAGACTTTCCGCTCTTAGCTGGTAAACCAGGGTGAGCTGGTCTCTGCTTACACACATGGCATGATTACGTTACGGCTCCACAGCCACAAAAAAAAAAAAATCTCATTTTAATAGCAGCTATGAAATGACTGGAATGGTACAAAAAGAGGGAAGTTAAAGCACCTCCAACAACTTCCTGTAATTGCAGTTTATTGAGAGGGAAACAGAAGATAAAGATTTTGAAATTATAAGCTATTATGCTCCAGAGAAAGGTGGGGAGAACTTGGCTTCATAAAACACAGCTGACAAGCTCAAGCCAATTACCCCAAGACCATTCCGAAAAAAATCACTTAATTGCCAACCATTCTGTCAGGTCAATTGACTCTAATTGAAGAAATAACAAAAAGCGTATTATGGCACGAGAAGCAGGGCACGGGAAATTAGGTGAGCGTTCAGGAGGAGGCAACGATTTGAAATTCCAGCCATCAAAGGAAACGGGCGCCACGCTCCCTGTGTAGCTTCTCGAGACGAAACTCGGCCCATGTTGGTCTCTCGCTCAGATACAGCCTGGAAGACTCCTGCGTTCCTGTAACTCTGAGGGTATGCTTGGAACGTAGCACCCCTTGCAGGCGACAGGCATGGTACGCACCCTGACAGCACCCTGAAGCTGCCATCGCAACAGCCTTTGCTGTAGTCGTGGGTCTCATTATTAAAATGGTTGTGATAATCCACACTAAAGTGGTTGCAGTGGTGCTCGTTTCTCCCTGCTGTTACTGCTGTTCTGCTTCCGCAATTGTTATCGTCATTAAACGTTGTTGTTATAGATTTTATTGTTGCTGCAGCTCTCCGCAGTGCTGCTCCTCATTCTGCCACCTAAGGCAGACCCTGGAGGTTCACGTGCCAGGCAGGCCTGGCTCTGAGCTCCTCCATAAATGCAAAAGCCAATCGCCGATTAGTAGATTAAAAGTGATTAATAGTCCCGCTGATTATCAAATCAGGAGCTTGCTGGAATAATCAGTTAATTGATCATCGTGGTGAGAATGGCAGCCTGTTGGGATCATGACAACTTGAATCTGTTTATTCTGACAGCAAAGGGACGGCAGAGACAAAAGTATCTGCATGTGTCCCAGCAACAAGGTCTAATGGCAGCCTCTTCGAGCCAAGCCCACTGAAACAATGCTAGCTCACAGATACTCCATAAGAGCATTTGGCATGACACCTACATCACTGATATACTATATTCATGCATTGAAATAGCATGTGTGGTCTACCTAAACCAGACCTAATATGTTAACTTCAGCTCCTAGTGGTTCCAGAGCCTTGTACTGCATATCCAGTCCCCAAGCATAGTTTCGACGTGTTCAACTGCTAAGAGGACGCTTAAGGCCACTGGCAAACACCTTGGGGAATCAGGTACGAACAAAGGACAGCAGCTAGCTAGGGGGAGTGCAGAGCCACTGAGAAGGGGATTGACAGAAGGGACACTTTGAGCTGCAATCTTGCTGTGGACATAAGAGGCAGGACCACCACTGCATTATGGGTAATATCAACCCATACTGACATAAAGCAGTTTGAATGAGGAGGAGAGAGCGAAAAATGCGTCTTTGATCGGTGGCGTTAATCTGCATTATAATCCCGGAGATTCATTTTATAACATTTAAAGGGAAAAACAGGGATAATGTTTAAAGGAAAAAAAAAAACTCTAATGTTCACTGAGATTCTGTGGAAATCATGAAAACTGCAGACTATTACTTAACCTTACTGTGCTGATTACTACTTACATTAAAAAAAAGCATATTTAGTGATTGGCCCTGTTCTTTTCCCTGTCACTTCAGAGGGGTTTTCTGATCGGCCTGCCCCAGTGAGCTGTGATGTGTTAACTGGGAAGCCACTAATTTGATGTCAAAAATTCATAAGGCTCCTCTTTAATATTGCATATCTATCCTGGGTTGTCACTTCAAAACAAGCCGTTGCATAAACAGAGCTACCACAACACAGAAACTCAACAGGAATGTCGAAGGGGACGAAGATGAGGAGGAGGAAATAGACAAAGGATAAAAAAAAAAAAGACAAGGAAACAATCAAAGACTGTCCCACGATGAACCCAAGAGAACAGCACCTGTGGAAACGTAGTGGTGTACATTCTGGAAGGAAACGCGCTCGTCTTAATGTTATCATGGGCAAAGAAGGGGGACCGGCTGGCGGCCAGGGCTGAGCGTGGGGGTGGGGCTCGACTTATCAAAGGAAGTGGCAGGTAAATAGTCATTTACTATGCATGCACAATGAGCGCTACACAGAGGCCTGACATGGCGGCCGGGCGCTAATGAAAGCCAGCACCATTGTGGCATCCGTCAGGGGACGGTTTTTAATATCGCTCCCTCTCTCAGTGAAGAGGCGCTGATGCAGCGTGGTGGCAGCCTCCTGCTGCAAGTCACTTTGCATGAGATGTGAGGGAACTGAAGTGTGATGCTTTATCTGTGCCCCGGCTGCTCAGAATGACTTTTCTCTTCTTCGCGTTCTCTCTCTCCCCGAAAAGAAAGCTGTTAGGATTTGCGGCTCATGTTCACTAACTGTTTTACTCCTCCCACTAAAAGTTTTCCTCCTCCAAAGATAGTTTGGCTCATGCTGTTTGCTGTCTGTTGGCATCGCCACAGCTGTTTTTATTCGGTGCTTGGCGCCAAAAATGCTCTCCTGCTCCCTCTGCCAGCCCCTTACAGTGAGGTGCTCCAGTGCAAACACTGCATTTTAGCGGCGGATTTCACACACTGCCCCTCGGTCTCGCGGGGAACCGCGCTCGGAACCTGCTCGCAAACCAACTGTCAATGTCAGATCTATGCTTGGGAACACAAGGAAACAGCTTTCTGACCAGCTGCAGTCTTGCTCTACTACATGAAGAAACTGAGAAAAATCAGCTGGATTCACGCAATGAACATGACATGTCTGGCTTTGTATTTTGCTTGCCATTGTATTTTAAGCACCTATTGTTTTTTTTAGGGGTTTGGTGCTTGATGCCCATTTTAATCATTCTCACCATTAATTCCTAGCCGCAAAAAAACATTCCTCCATTGATCTATTAGTACAGGCAAGCCTTTCAATAGGTGACAGTACTAGGATTCACCCTGTTGGCCTTTTATAACAGCACGCCTGTTGGAAGGTATGTCACCTGCTCAGCTGCACCAAGTATGAAGAACAGTATAAAAGGCAAGTTACACACAGACCCTTGTGCAGAAGCCTAACATGCCAGACACAGTGATGTGACTTCCTGAATAGGATTTTGATTAACCCTGTTAAATCACTTCAGCACACAGTTATTCCGCATCTACCTGGTATTATGAGGATGTTTAGCTCGCAACATCCTAATGCCAGTAATTTATATGGCAGAACTTCTGTTCAGAACAGGAGTGCCTGATGAAAGGTTTTGTCCAAAACAAACGTCTCATCCCAAAAACACCAATTACTGATTATGAGCCCCGTTAGACATGCACTGTCAGTCAGTATCATAATAATGTCTTTTTTTTCTCCTTTTTGCCTGGCAACAGATACTATTTTAGGGTTTAGAAGCAAACCAAAGCAGGGGGTAATAGGATGATTCTGGCAATAATTAAAACAAATTGAAGAAATGATTTCAATGACAAGAAGTGACAAAACGAAAACACAACTGCCTGTGTAACCCAGCAAAGTTCATCTTCTCTGTGTGATATTTGCTGATATAATCACAGTATGCTTCTGTCATTTCACGAAGTGATGATTATTGCACTTCTTGCTATAGCCTGTAAATATATGTTAAGGTGTAAGGAGCCCACAACCAGTTAAACACTCATTCTAGCACTAAGCTCTGGGGACTCATTTTAGACTCAGAAGTAAAATATCTGCCAAACGTTTTTACAGCCCGCAAACAACCTGAATGGACTAAATACATGGGTTGTCCATACTACATTTCAGTAAACCTGCTTTTATCATCCATTTGAAAAGGTTTTGAATTAGAAACAACTGTGAAATAACTAAGCTGCATCAAAATTAAGTAAGAAAATACTGACAGCTTGTCAGACCTCTGACAGCGTAGTAATAAGGCCAGGTCACCTGCAACCAAATGATTTAAACAAAGCGAAGGACAGCAAAATGTTTAGAAAGTTTCCTAACTTTTGAAGCAGAGCATTTTGTCACCACTTAACAGACATGGTTGTCAGCATTTGTTTATTTGTGAGATAATCAATCCTCCAGAGCTTGAACTCCTTATCACATCCACCAAAGTGGAAAGATAAGATGGATGCTGGGGAAGAAGCAGCAAAAATCTCCCTGTCACTCCACTTCCTTCCCAGCTCTCACGGCAACATTTATCTGGGATTCGATATCGGGATCTACCCGGCGTCCCAGACCCGAACCAATAGGGTGGCATTTCACTGAAGAAGAAGAAAAAAAAATCTCAAAATGTGAACACCTTTTACACTCGAAAAACAGAACATCCCTTATCGGGGGGGAGGGAAATGTTAGCCTAGCAGCTCCCTGTGCCATCATGCTGCATTAACATCATTCAGTAATCATTCTTTAGAGCAAGTGAGTAACTGCATAAAAGTGATGGTTGCACGCGACAAGCTAAATTGGATGGAATCAGAAATGAGATATATTACTGCAAACTTAACGGCATGATGTCTAAATTAAGAGTGCTTTTAATTAAGATAGCTTTCCACCGTGTCACAGTGCAATTCAAACTGGGGCTTGCCACTGAGGGACAGTTACGCAGTCCCTGGTACTGGGACGGGGGCTCCCTGCCTGGCTGTCTGGCCCGCCTTGTTCTGCCAGACCCAGGAATGTCGTCAGAGGATCAGAAGAGGCCTCCTCCCCAACGCCAGGCCTCATTACGAGGCACCATCAGCATAATGCCGAGCGATGTGCGCACTTGGGCTGAGCAGCTAAATAATTCAGCAAACTGTCAGCTCTGTGGGCCGCGGTCCTGTGTGGCAGAGATCAAGGGGAGGAAGCCTGGGTGCAGGTGACACTGCAGCACTGGCCGCCACGCCTCCGTCTGTCACAGCCCGGGGAAGGAAGGAAGGAACCAAGTCAGGCACCTTGGTTCCCCTCATCAGCCTGCGCCGGGAGCTTTCAAACACGTCCCGGCTAATGAGGGAGTGTTTAAAACTCACGGATGCCAATGGGCACATGTCTGGCGGTAAGCAGGGGTGTTAAAGGGGGGAAAAAAAGAAAAATACACGCACGCGCACACACACACAGGCAACAAACGTACTCACATACACAGCCAGGAGTGTCAGCACAGGTGAACAAAGTGAATAGGATATGTGACTGACAATAAAGATTTCTTTTAACATCAGTGAGTAGATGCTGGGGAGACAGGCACATGGGGCACATGCAGCTCAGTGTTACTCTGAGGGCGATGGATGCTCCCCCTAAGCTGGCGATGGCAGCTTTAATGACGGGGCCATGAAGCCCAGGCAGGCAGGATCCCAGACCCACATCCATTATCTTATTTCACTTTAAAGACGAGGCTTAACAGACGCCCGGAATTTCAGCGGGTGTCATGGCGTGCTTAAACTTTAATTTTCACTCCGTTTCCTTCCCCATTAACAAGCCACACGAAAAATGGAAACAGCGCATTATTTTTTCATTTTATGAAAATATTTTTCTTAAAAATATCCGTGGCGCATTTTTGTTTCCTTATCGTGAATGGCAGTCAGAGGCACGGGGATGGCGATGACTGCATGCTTTATGTGACATTAATTTGGAGTTCTAGAAACTTCCTTTACTTAGTTTTCCGCCAGTGCATCAGCAGAAGCCCCTGTGAGCAAATGCGAAGTTCGGTTTCATGCTTTTCAGGGTCCAAGCAGGACAATGTCAAGGGTCCGTCTCTGGGTGCTGGGTTCACCTTCGAACGGGCTGGAAGTACGTGATGGCATCAGCGTGGCTTCACCGAAGTTACCCAGAGAAAGCGATGGTCCTGCCGCAGAGTCCCTCATCTCGTGTGGTGCATCGGTCTCCATTTGCCTGGCAGGGCTCAGTCATGTGGTCCGTGCAGCTCTCCGCTAATTACTAATTAACACATTCTTTTGTGTGGACTGTTTATTTATAGCAGACATCTTGCCAGATCCTGCATCCCACAGCCAGGACCAGATTAATGACATAGGCAGACTTGTGAGGATAGTATACACAGCATCTCCACCGAAAACACAAGAGAACCAGCCAATATTCATAAAGACCATACTGTAGCCCATCACCAGAATCATACTGCAAATCCCAGTGAAATCCATACAGTGTTCTGTCTTCAGCTGTTCATCGAAGTCGTCCCACCGAAAGTAACAATACATTACAGTGGAACGTGCCATTAAAACCAAATTCAAAACACAAGCTCTCAGAGGCCATATTATCCCTCATTTACAGAACACAATTCATCAGCCTACAAAGGCTCCAAAATGATAACCAACACTGAGGGACTCTCATTGCATCATGATGCTGCCCTTACACACCATTAAGTGCCACTACACTGTACACGTGTCATGTTGAAGATCGGTGGGTGATTCGCAGTCTCAAAAAAGCAAAGATCGTACTTGTGGTCTTGGTAAGACCGGTCTTGCGAACTTGCCTTCCGTGAACGAACATGGTGCGCAATGAATCATGGAATTGGTCTGGTTCAGCAAAGAAGCAACTGATGTATCCTTGATATTTGGGGCAAGCAAGACCAACATCTGAGAATTTCAACCATCTTCTTTCCTGGTGTTCTTGGTATTAGAACTGGTCTTTGGCAATGGAAGATGATGTAAAACAGGTCCAAGAGAACACAAGTACAGTCAAGTACACATATTGAGATTTACCTAGTGTGACGCAGAGGTATGTAGGGCACAGTGCACCCAGCACTGCAGGAAGACCATTGATAGGCCATCTTTACGTTAGGTAGGTCAGGCACACGTGTTCAACAGCCTTTGCACACCTGAAAACATGGCTTTTTCTGTAGATGAATCTACAGAGGGCTGGCACACGGGTCGCCCCGTAGACCTGTCGGCGTCTGTTTAGTGGCAGCTGATGTATCGCAGGAGACGCACAGCTCTTGGGTCAGCTGGCTGCAGCAGCACACGTCAGGTCTTAGCAGTTTATGCTGATGGGTTAGACTGAAGACTTCGGAATCAGCAGCGCTCACCAACAACAAACAGGGAGTCTGAAAAGAGAAGCAACACAAGCAAGACGTTAGAGTGTCCTGTCTGACACCATGCCTGTCCTTTGATGGTGTCCCTCCTCCTCAAGATTATCCAGTGGAGATGATACTGATGCAGAGCAACATGGAGCGTACACACACGCACACACACACACACACACACACACACAATTGCTGTTTTTATGTGACAGATGAATACCAAATGTACCACCAACGGTGCGACACACACCGCACTCACTCAGACACACAAAAGTGCTGTGTTTTATGTGACAGATGAATACCAAATGTACCACCAGCCGTGAAACACACACACACACACACACACACACACACACACACACACAAAGCATTCCTCTTTTATGTCAGGTACCGCTTTTTCCTGAGATACAAACGAATACTCTGAAGAGAGGGAAGGCCTTCTCATAAACTTCAATGTGTCTTCATTTCAGGGTTTTCCACTTCGTGACTGTCCCTCCACACCTGCGCAGGAGCTCATGCTGCCACGACCGACACCCCCATACAGGCACGCGTCCACGTGTCCATCAGCACACGTCTCATCATCTTAAGACCAGCTCAGGAGATGTAGACCTATTATAATATGCCCTTACCAAAAGAACTACTTGCATAGCTACGCGACAGCAAAGGTACAGAGAAGTTAAAGGGCAGCAACTGCTCCAATGTGAATGCATCTGGGTCAGCGGGGAGAGAGAGAAAACCTGCGAGTTACATATAAACTCTCTGCGTGTTCGAGTGTGTCAGCAGCATCCCCGAGATCAGTTCTTCTTCCAACATTTAATTATGTATACTTCATTTATATTGAAGGGTAATTGCCATGCAAACGCTCAGGCAGAATTAGCATGTAAGCCTAAATTGCTGGGAAGTGTGGCGGGCGTGGGAATATCCCCTGTAGCTGTGGTGGACCAGGGACGCCCTCAGACACACTCCAAGTCGGTGCAAAGACTAGTTGCTGGCAGACCCCGGACTGCGTGGGTGCGAGACACACCTGATGAGCGAAGGCGCCCAACACAGCTTCGCTCCGAAGCACACCTCATTCACAAGTTCCACGGGATGCTGATAATGCCGACTGCCAAAGCAGAAGAGGGAAGGGGCCAGAATCAGCCATGTCGGGGGTAGTTCTGCAAGTGTGTGGCGCCGGCTAACGCAACTGTCACTGCTCAACGTTCCCATTCCAAACAACCACATTCTAAACACTCACAAGCTCCAGCTCCATGTATCGACCTACAATGGGAATTTCGGGCAATTTCCTGGCCGAGATTCGGGCGGCCTGCAGCACAGCACATTCTGCCACATCCGGGAAGCCGCAGGCTGCTGGTTAGCAGAGCCTGAGGATTATGATTAATGGAAGAGCTGGTGAAGACGAGGCGACCCGTGGAGCCTGGGGATGTGGAGGGCCGGCACACGCTGCTGGGAGGTCCGGGGAGCAGCCGTGTTTGTGTATGGTGGGAGCCTGTCATTGAGGGAGATTTATGGACTTCAATAAGGATCTGTGCATTGGGGCCAAGTTAAGTCACTGCGTAATTAAAACCTTTCAGTGGAATCTTTTAGAAGTCGACCATGAGGATCACATACAATGGGGTCAAAAAAGCAGCATTTTGATTGGATCCAAACACACAATCCCACTGTCTCTCTCTCTCTTTTACACACACACACACACACACACACACACACACTGCGTGCACGCTTTGTCTGGAACCTACGAATAAGTACAGTTGTGCTGCCTACAGCAGATTTAAATCTGTTAAATCTGTTTAACACCTGAACATGACTGTTCTAAATTCAATGACAGAATCAGAGACCCCTAGCAACCCCCATGTTCGCTTTTCCATTGATCAGCCTCATTATTTCCTCCATTTTTATTTTTTGACTGGACTAAAAATGTCCAATTACTTAGGCTAGCCTTACAGGCAAGGCACACGCTCCCAGGCTAACACACAGAGACGTGGGCTGATATTGAACGGGCTTACTCACAGGCAACAAACAGGATGTCAACTTTGATACTAAAAGCACTCTACTTACACAAATGAAAGATGAGAACAAACATTCAGTGGATCTCAAGCTAGCCTAGACAACAGGGTAGTGATGTCCTGCTTGCAATATGTTACAATGCAGGCAGCACTAACCAAATCTCATGTGTACCCGCAGAAACATGACTCTAACAACCGAATCAGCTTTGTTCACTAAATTGACTAATTTCTCAAATCAGCTGGGTGTGAAGGTAATATTTCAGCTGGGGGGTGACTTTAGCATCTAAGTGAGACACACAGAAAAGATCTTATTAAAAAAAAAATAAAACCCACAGTGCTTTTGGGTCAACTCTTGCTGATCTTACAGTGTTCATGTGTGCCTGTATTACAGTGTTCACGTGAGCTTGCGTTGCCGTGTTCACATGTAACCAACTGGCTTTGCTGCTCACATGCAGGAAAAGTGCTGGCTTCCGGAATGTGGCTCTCTCAATTTTGGTCCCGGTGTTTAATTTTGCTGCTTTAAACTGTGTTATACATTCTTTTCTAAACACTTAATTTTCCTAGGAATTTCCCCATCTTGAAAACTTCAGAGGAAACCTTTACCAAGACTACAAAGTGGCAGCAAAGCGTGGCTGGACCAGACAACCCAGAATGCCATGCAGCTCTGGCAGTGGTTCAGGGCAGGACTAAACAGCTGGCTGGCTGACAGGATGACTGCCAGGATCTGGCAAGCAAGATCTGGGAGAGACACAGCAGGCTGGTAACCCTTTCACATTTTAATTAGATTTACACACCCATGTCTTTGAGTCATCCTAAACGTTCACCTGACGCACAGACCATCGTCTGCTGAAAAACATCCACTTAGCAATAACGTCTTATGGCATCAGGCATGAAAATATTAAGCTCCAGGTGAATCTGCAGCTGGAAAGCATGGAAACTGTGCGCACAGTTTGGTGTTAAAAAGATAACATTACGCTGCCTTCAGCAACGAGCTGAAAAATAATCTGAGGTGAATCGCACCATCACTGAATTCCCCCGTTTCCTCTTTCCACGTCTGCCCAGTCCCATATCTGACGCCCCCCATAGGTGAAGCCCAGAAGACCACGCCCCAAAGCTTCTAAACCAGCACTCTGTGTCAGCAGGGACGCGCCCATCCCCCAGAGAGCGCCACGAGTCAGAGCGTTTACTGGGCCGAGGACTCCATGTGCAAACAGGATTAATGCGGCATTAGGGGATGAGACGCCTTGCCATCTGGAGAGCGACAGGAAACCAGAGTCAGCGTGTGAAACAAACGGAGAAGTTAATCTACTAAAATAAGTGAAGTACCATTAAGGAAAAATAGCCATGGTGTAGACCTAAAACAAAACGAAACAAACTGTTTCAGTGAGAATGTAGACATTTGAGAATGGGCAGCCCGTATCGCTGTAATGGTGGTCTTTAAAAACAAGGTTCCTCAGCTAGTAAAAATCATTCTGTGATGAATACTAAAGAGTGGAGAGCAGGTCCCTGGAGAAAAGGAGAAGCTGATGATTGGATGGGCATCTAACTGAGCAGGAGTAGCTTTCATAGAAGAAGTTTCAAATCAAATTAGACAAAGCAATGTCTGAATACCAACTTTGACCGACTAAAGCCCTACAACAGAAACAAAAACAGATGATGATTCTGTCTGCCAGGGTGCCTGGAACCTAGCGCAGTAATACGGACCGCTGTACCCTGCAGGCATTCTCACACATGTAAGCAGCCCTCATTCCTCAGATTAAACCCAGAATATGCTATCGAGTCCAACAAGAAGAGACCACTGTCATGAGCGGAGTGTCTGTATGCATTCTGGAAGAGTCTTTTCAAAGGCGAGATAGTGAATAATATATCAATGATCCCAATGCCGCGTTTCCTCAACATCAATTATTAAGTCCCTGCTCTTCACTAATCCAAGATATAATTAATTAGTTGGACAATTCTCTGATGTTTGGCTGCTTATTTTTAATGGCTTACAACATAAAAACAATTCTTGAAACAAGTATAAATGAAACATGAACAAACAGAGGTCATTTTGGACAGTCATTTGACCCAGCCATGCCCCCCCAATGCAAAGACCCACTGAAAAACATCCATGAATGTAAGACTCTATATAAATAAAGGTCATTATTATTATTATATTACTACTACTACTACTAGGTAAGGAAGTAGTATTATCAAGGCATGGAGATAGGTAGCCAAAATATTACATTCCTATCCCTCTACAATGAGAATAACGACCTTAAGAGAATCAGATACAGTCCACTGAAGGTGATGATAACCCATCCCACCAGAGACCATGTTTTCTTGGTTTTTTTTGTCTTCCTAATCTGTCTAGTGAGCTCCACCGTGAGCTGTAATAATGGATGGTAACAGAATAAGGCCTAAGGATTAGGACACTTCCACAGGCCCAGTACAACCAACAGCACAATAATCGCATTGTGTTTCTCTGTAGGCCATCTCAGCAGGACACGACTACAGTAGAAGACCCTACTTAGCTTGGATGTAGGAATGCTCTGATCAGTGTTTTTGGGGACAGTTATTGGAATGAGAATTGGCCGGTACTGGTCACCGATCGTAGGGTGGGAGGGGAGGATGGGGATCCACTTTTTAAAATGTAACTCCATCCACAGCATAATTTTGAAAAATGTTAAAAAGTCGGCTGGGGGCCGAGATCCAACAGTGATTAGATTCATTATAGAAATGGAAAGTTGTTCAGCTAGTTTGTCCAAGAAAGGACAATATTCTGAAAAAAATCATCAGCTTGCTGAGGAGATTCAAAATAAATGCTTTAGTTTAACAGCAAAGTGATGCGTCCTGGCAGCCTCTGCTGTTCTACAGAGCTATGGTCCACCGCGTCACGTAAGTGTCACCATGTGACACTGTAACGCTCCATGTAAATGTCACACAATGATGCCGAGGGCCCATTCAGACTGAGCTCTCCTCCGTACTCCAGAGCTCCATTTGTCTGTTACCAATGTTGTTCATAACGATGCCCACTGAGGCTTAAGGTGTTTATGTCACGATACAGACAAAACCGATTGGATAAATTAAGGGCCAATTCACCAGATGTGCCGAGAACGTGGACAAAACATAAACCGAAAGAAGTGAAGCAGTCCTATATCTGACAAAATAATTTCTTATCATATATATCAATTATATATGTTTAATTAAATTGTGATAAACAGATCTAGTGTTCTATACAAATACACACATTTCTGGTTATTTTAAATGAAACCTTTATTAGGCTCTTTTAAATAGTGAAATCTTTATTATTTAAACTGATTAAATCATTCTTACATCGCACCCTTCTATGATGTAACTATAGCACATATGCACATCATGATGTCTGATGCACATTGCACATTGTGCAAGTACAGTCATAGTATTTAGCTTACAGCTCAAAAACGCATTTAAGTGTGCAGTTCCTCTTTAAAGTGTTACGTCAACTGCAAAATCAGTATTTAAGATCCATCAAATTAAAGGCCACTGATTGAGTAACTATGACTGAAAATTGGCAGATTTAAATTGGATGCTGATCGGTCCTGATTGGATGCTGATCATCTCTGTCAGATCGGCATAGCTGTCAAGTCTATGTTCAGCCTTTCAGGAAGCCTACAGTTGAACATGAGCAGCACATTGAACCTTCTGACATCCCAATCAGGAGCCCAAAAGCTAATTCATTGTAAAAAGGCAGTCCTCAAGCCAACCCACCTTCACCTGCTCAATGCTGCCATCCGTTGGTCGATACACTTCCCCAACTAAGGAGCCCAGCTCTGAACTTCAGTGGAATAGATTTTTTCTTCATGGCTTTCTCTTTATCATGCTCTGATCCTTCTTAAAATATAATCATGCTCCAATTATTTTCTTTTTAAGTCTGCCACAGTAAGATAATTTCTTATATAGGCCTACTGATGACTAACAGAAACAAAGGTAAATTTGACACTCAAAAATAAATGCAGTACTCTCACACACTGGCTTTTTTGGGGGTTATATGTTCTGTGGACTGCATCACCACACTCTTTCAAATTCATCGGGACACACTTGACTATGAATGAGACAGCAGCTCCTTGTTTCTGAAGTTGTCTTGATTAGTAATACTCAGTACGTTTAATTACACACTTAGGAAATCGAATTATTGTGTGAGTCTGACTAAAACCAGACTTTTAAAATACAAGTAAACATGTTAGTCTGACTGAAACTGAACTAAATCGAATTTCTCCAAGTCGAACTAAGACACCCAGATAATGTGATTGGGAGTCAATTTACTCCTGCCCCCCACCCGGGCTTTGACCCAGAAGTAACAGAAGAAGCTGGTACACAGGAGAAGCTTGGAGCATATCAGAGGTCGCGTTGTTGGCGCACTCCTGCACCATACGGCAGCGTCGTCTGCCTTCGGATAACACCATAGCCACAAGGAATACTGTGCATCTCATTTGCTAAAAAAAAAAAAAAAAGAAACAGTAAAACGTACAGCACGTATGAAATGTACAGCTCAGTAAAGCTGTCCAAATCACCGCTCAACTAAAGGGCACTTCTACACCATACCAGGTACCGTACTTTTGGTACTTCAAGAAAGTACCAAAAGTACAGTACTTAATGGTTTTGGTTTCCCACTTGCATAGAAACTGGCACCAACACCGAATAACAGCACAAAGGCAAGGTGGGGTATTTTGTACTGAATTCAAGAAATGGCTGCAGTGAGAAAGGACGATGTGCGATATTAATACCAACATCGCATGTTATGTATATTCAATTCTTACATCACTAGTCAGCTAGATAAAGATCCGCCTTTTTATTACCTTCAATTAGGTATGGTTATTATAGTGCAGGGAGTTTAAGTCTCGCTAAAATATTTTTATTCTGTCATAGGAAAAAAACTTTGCAAGTTTTGCAATTTTAATAAATTCCTTTTCAAGCTTATTTAGTTTATGTCGAAAAATCAGTTTAAAGTTTATCTCCACTGCTTTTGCATGAACGCTGCATGCTTTCTGCGAGAAAATCAATCATTTTCATCCTTGCTGTTTAGATCACTCCTAGATGGCTGCATGAGGAATTTGCGTTGAAATTGTTTTTTTTTTTTTCATGAATACCCCAGTATTTATTACAACAAAATAACTTTACAATATTCAAAAAAATTACCAATACTGTGCTGTCACAGCATATTATACAAAATACTCATTTCTTATTATGCTCTCTTGATCTTCTTGTATCTGTTCTTCCGACCAGAACACAATTAAAGCTTGGGTCACTTCATTTGTCCTCGCATCTATTATCGTTATTTATTTTTTAGGTCTGTGATGTAATAGGTCAACCATAAAAAGCCTAATACAAGCTGAAACGAGCCATATTGGCACCTATTGTAGTGGTGTTGGACATACTTTGGTCAATAAATCAATTCCCCTCCTGTACATGTATACTGAGACAAGGACAGTAGTCCAATTAAATAGTGTAATCAAGCTATGAACCTGGTGTGTACGTAAAGGTACTGACTGTAGACAAACTAGCCTGATACCCAGGTAGGACAAAACAGACCATGAATGTGCATGGCTTTCCGAAGATAGCTTTTAAACCCGTAAGTTTGGAGTTAATTCCACTTACATCAGTCACTCTTCCCTCAGACTAGACAAGCCTGTATATTCTTGCCAGGTGTGAGAGATGATAGATCTTAGAGTGAGAGCCTGCAGTAATGTCCCAGCCCACAGCTGGTTTGGGCGATGTCCTGCTGCAGTGACACAGCACAGGATCCCCTCCTTAAGCACTTTCGAAGGCATGAGACGGGTCAGTGCCCGAGAACCCGCTCCACTGGCCGCCATGCAGAACATAAAAGATGCCAGGAAAAGTCACTTTACACCCACTTATTTTTATGTGTGCCCACACATTGAGTAGGTTTCTTCCTCCTTTTTTCTGCCAGCATCTTCTGGCAACACAAGGCCTTGGACTGGGGCCATACGGCCACTACTCTTAAAGCCGCCAAGTCCAGGCAGTATACTGGCAGAGGGCAGTACCACGACCTTGATGGCCCACCTGGCTGCCCTTCCTGACCCGACTGGCTAATCCAGTTGCTTCAATTCACCAACCAAAAGCAAATTACACATAATACTCAGAGTTTTCTTGATTATTTCCTTATTTACGCATCATTTTTGTTCCTGGAACAAAGCATGCCGTGTAAAATGCAAACAGGCACAGCTGTCAAAACAAAGCTGGAGATGCCCCCACACTGCACAGCACCTCGGCAGTGAGTGTTGGCAAGGGCACCGCCCTAATAGCCATTTAACAGACTCAGATGAGGAGAAGCTGCTGGGAGTTTAAGGGCAGCGTTTAATGCAGGGTGCCAGCGTTGGGGATATGTCCAAAACGAAACCAGAATCGCTCCCGGTCCTTGGGGAATTTGGAAAGAAGCGCGCCACTCTGGGCATGCTCATCAAGTCCGCTCTCGCTCTGTTGGCTGTATCTAAAGGCAAGGCCTGCCAAGCATCAGTTGTATAAATTGCCTAATTGATCTGTTGGCTTTGTGTCAAGCAGCCCACACATGAATGGTGAGGCAGCATGGACAGTGTTACATACACAACTATATGGTACAGGACTGAGCTGGGTGACTACATGTCTTCAAGGCTGGAATCTTACGCATGCATACCTCCCTAAAGAGGTGAACACCAATCAATATGAAGGACGCCCAATCTCTCTTTGTGAAGCAGAGCTGATTATACCGGTCAGAAAGTTTGATATGGAGCAGAATTCCATGCCTCTAACACACACAGACCTTCTGAAGGACACTGCTAAAGGCTTGTTTCTGCTCAGCCTCCCTAGCCTCTCCAGGAACAGCCCTGGACAGGCTGCTTCACGAAGAAGGTCAGTCCTGCGGCCCCTTAAGCTATTATCCATGTCTATCAATGTCCACTGATGTCTTCTTCTGAAGAAGCCCTGCAGTGCCGCTGAGGGTCGGCCACCTGGTACTCCAGCCAATCAAAACAAGCGGAAAGTCCAGGCGCTGAGCGTCAGTACCAGCTATGGTCACTAACCAGCCATCTGCCTGCTGTGATTCTGTGCAGAAAATGGGGACACACTGGCTCAGCCAGAGAAGAAAATGGGGTAATCAAAGTATACAAAGGGACAGAAACCAGTAACCGTAACGTTTTATTCATTATTCCGTCTTATTACAAAGACTCAAATTTGAGGTAGGGTTGTGTGGGACGGTGTTGAAGTGGTTTAAATCATACTTAACTAATCGTTATCGATATGTATTCCATTGTCAATGTAATCAGTCAAATATGGAGTACCACAAGGATCAGTGCTTGGTCCTTTATTGTTTTCCGTCTACATGCTGCCATTAGGAAACATAAGGAGAATGCATAATGTTAACTATCACTCCTATGCCGAAGACACCGAAATATACATTTTGGTTCGACACCACATCTATTGTCACCTTAACAAATTTCTTTAACGAGGTTAAAACCTGGATGACGGAAAACTTCTAATGACTAATTGCTCAGAAAATCAAGGTTCTGTTGTTTGGAGGCAGGTCTGCAGGTAGGAATAGTATAATCTCCGCAATTCACTCCAAAGGGATGAACTTTTCCCTCTGCAGCTCAGTCCATAACCTAGGTGTCATCTTAGATACAAGCCTCTCATTTAAATCACATGTAAATGTAGCATCGAAGGCCTGCTTCGTACAGCTCATACAGCTACACCAAATCGCCAAACCGCGACAATTTCTTACTATTCGAGACACAGAGAAATTGATACATGCCTTTGTATACAGTAGGTTAAACTACTACAATGCTCTAATATCTTGGAGCACACACTGCATACTAAATACCTTGCAGCGTATTCAAAAGGCGGCAGCTCGAATTGTCACCAGGAACAGGAAGTTTGAGTACATAACCCCTGTTCTTAGTTCCCTGCATTGGCTTCCTGTTAGCTTTAGAACTGACTTCAAAGTTCTCCTACTTAAGGCACTACTATGAGGCACTTAATGGTCTAGCTCCTGCCTACCTGACAGAATTACTTCAAGTTTACAAGCCGCGTCATCCACTCAGGTCACAGAATGCAGGTTTCCTCGTAGTTCCACATATAAGTAAAGTGAGAGTGGGAGGTAAAGCATTCTGCTAAAGGGCCCCTATATTGTTCGTTCGGGATGCTGATTCGGGCTCGGCCTTTAAATCTCGACTGAAGACCCATTACTTCAGTTTAGCTTACCCACGACCTACCACACCATAATTATGGCTGCTGGTGCTGCTGTACATGTCAATTTTATCTACTATGCTTGTCTGTTTATGTGTCAACACATGTTCTGACCATCCATGCTCTCTGCCTTCCCACATATCCGGGTGGTGCCCGCAGTGGGCACTATCTGAGCTGGAGTCCTGGTTCAGTCCCATGGAGGGGTGACATCTCGAATGGGTCATATGAACTATATCATCGTGGGTGCAGCCTTCAGTGCCACCCAACACAGCCCAACATGGAGAAAAGACCTTGGCCACCCCTCAAAGGCCAACATGGATAACAAACTCATTGATGGATTTTGCCTCCATTCTTAGTCCCAGCATATACCTGTCCACTCTTTTTCATTTTTGGTAATGTTAGTATGCCCAGGGGGTTGGATAGTCAGTTGACCCCCAGAGGATTTTTTTCTGCCTATTTGGGAGATTTCTCCTCCGTTGTCCTCTGGTTTTCTTTATTCGATTTTTCTTTCCCTTTTACCCCGTTCTGTATCTCCCTCTACTTCTGCTTTACGTATAACAACACAACCCTTTAAAGCGCTTTGGGACAATTCTGTTGTGAAAGGCGCTATATAAAAATAAACTGAATTGAATTGAATAACGGGGCGGCATGGTGGTGCAGTGGTTAGCACTGTTGCCTCACACCGCTGGGACCCGGGTTCTGGTCTCCGCCTGGGTCACATGTG
>JABFEA020000029.1:13084372-13095200 GCA_019775915.2 Cyphomyrus plagiostoma | reverse complement strand
GAGGCTGATTGGAGTTGCCAAATTGCCCGTAGGTGTGCATGTGTGCGTGACTGGTGTGTGAGTGTGCCCTGCGATGGACTGGCCCCCCATCCAGGGTTGTTCCCTGCCTCGTGCCTGTTGCTTCCGGGATAGGCTCTGGACCCCCCGCGAACCAGTAGGATAAGCGGTTTGGAAAATGGATGGATGGATGGAATTGAATAACAAAAGTCTCCTCACCCAACTCTCTCCCTACAAAAAAATGTCTCCCTCCCCCAACAAATTCTGGGACATATTAAATGCGAACACATAAGGTCTTTTTGTATTAACATAATGAAACATATTAAGACATATATCAAATCTAGCCCTACAAAACTATGAAGAAGAGTTGAGCAATTTCATAAAGACCATTATGGCATCATGTCAACAGGCCAGTCCACAAATTTGTCACAAAACCATAGACCTAATGGGTTTGTACAGAATGATACAATAAAAGAAAAGAGCAACTCAACTCTGGGGCAGAACAGAGTAAATGGAAAAAAAACATCTATGTGCTGCTTGCTTTCCAGATATATCAGTGTGGGACACTCATCACTTAGCTGGCTACTCCAGCCTGGTGCACAGAACTCTCAAAGACCCGCTGTTCTGCTACACTCTTTATAGCATACTACCATTTCTCCTACACCTACACAATCTCGATTCCTCCTTACAGACGTTATTCTAAAATCTTACATAGACCTCCTGTCATATGTTACCCTGCAGCATACAGACGCAACTGGATGAAATCTTTGATTTCTGTGTGGAGTTTGGCCTTGGATGAATTCAAAGACTACCATGAATTCTGAACTCCTCGCATATGGGTCTGCATATGCTCCACATCTCAGCAGAAAGTGGCGTGCGTACAAACAGACATTAGCTGGGCAGCTCTTCAGAGGCCAGGACTCCCCAGGTGCGAGGCCTGATTAGGCAGCCTTCCCCAGGACTCCCAGACAAGGCCAACAGCTGAGAGACCATCCACATAATCATGCTCTAACACTTCTTCAGGGGTTTCATAAACATACTGATCCACTATGACTTGTCCAGACCCTCTGGTCACTTCAGCCCTGTGTCTTGCCCGCCTCTGAGTAATAGGAGACACGGCACTGGGGGGAAAAAAGGCTCCTGATGACTGAGTGATTTGAGGTGACGAGACATGAAAACCACAAGGCTTATTTACTATTAAGAGTACAGATGCTAATCAGATACTAGTCATTATCTCCAAAGGGTACGGTGGTATACAGCTGCAGCAGGCAGCATCACACCCATACCAATTTTACAGGTTAAAACAGCACAGCTGAACATGCTCTTCTCAGCTATGCAGAGTAACAGGATAACCCTAGACTGCCGCTGACGATGTGGAGAACTGCACGCATGCCACACGCATCTACACCCATTTGGGGACTTCCAGCTGACTTACGTTAACAAAATTTGGAACTGCAAAACAAAACATCCGCAAAACATTTTGGCAATAAGCCAGGTGAACTTGCTAGGACATCCCCCTACACACACACACACACACACACACACACACACGTCTCCCCACTGCCTTTCCCCCTCACCAATGTGCTGCAGAACCCAGTCAGAGCATCCCTGTGGCATAGAGCTTGACAGAGACGTTTCCCTATTGCAGCCCTAAGCCCTGCCATGCAGGTCCTGACAGGTACTTTCATGCACAGAGCAGGCTGACCCGCTTATTAATGACCCTTTTTAAGCCCCCTCTTCCCACTGTAAGCTTTGTGCAGGATCCCAAACAACTCCCTCAATGCTACAAGCTCATTCCTATACCATTATCTTTTTCTCAACACAGTTTGTTACTGTTGACGCTCGATCACAATGCATATCTCCAAATACTCCTCCCTGGCTGCCATGGGGTGGTGCTTCTCCACGGCCCCCAGATCTGATGCCAGCCTGAGCTCACACAATGGTACCATGAGCGCCTCCTCACCAAGCAGATTGCTCTACTGCACAAACTCATGCACCCACGCACCTAGGATGGGAATCATCATGGGGAAGACAAGCAGCACCTACAGAAACAGTGGGCGTAATCTGAGGTCTACCCAGGACTGTCTAAATCATAAAGCCTGACCGAGGCAGCCCAAGAAGACACCCAGCACAGGGATGTGTGCTAAGAATCACACCCTGCTGATTAACGGGATCCTAACAAGATTCTATGCTCCAAGCTCCCCAGCCCAGGATAACTCTTCCAGTTTCACCTGGAGCTGATTCATCGGCGGGGAAGCATCTCAACTCTTCTACCTGTGCATGTAGCTGCTAATGTCTCCCCTCTGACCAGAGCTGCATCCTCCAGTTTGTTCCACCGGGACTGGCTCTAATTAATCCTCTGTTACTGTTAGCAGTGGGCCTTCCTTGAGGAAGCCCCGTGGACCCAGAAATGTTATTTCCTACTTCCATTGTAAACAGCCGCATTCCTCCTGGGAGCAGACAGCTACAGGACCTGCTCGATTAGTAATACCTGCCTAATACGTGTCTGTGACACCAAATTAATGATGGACGATGGACCGTTTAATACAGCGAGTCACGCCTGTTTATGCTGTTGCTGTTGCCGTTTTAATTGGGAGCCAGCATGGAAGACACGGTGTGACCAAACACACAGAGATCAGTCATTTTGCAGTAAACAGTGCTCGAAAACACTCAAGAAGCATCAGTGAACTGTCCTACAAGGGTCTGAGGTAGGCATCACTTAGGATCTGAAACACACAGAAGGGACATACAGAAAACCCAATAAATATACAACTACTCTTATCGCACCTGTGTGACACGGCAGTAATGGGCGAAAAGTCTGACCCTTCCTTACTGTTACAGAATTTGCTCCGGAGTAAGTGAATTAGACCAGATATACTACACTGGCATGTTTATGACACAACATCAGTCAGTTCACTGCTGTTATCTACACTGACAAACCCTACGTGGAACAAAACAGCTTTCTGCGTGTGAGGTGCCCCGTTCTCTCTCCAAACACAGCGCTGGGATATATTAGCCTCAGTATAGCACCCCCAGCTTTGCACTTGAAATTGAGAGCCCCATATCCAACAATCACACGCTAATGCTAATCACAAAACAGAAATAGCTGTCGGAGCTGCTGAAGCGATATTGACAGATGTCCCGTCGCTGTGTGGATTTGCCCTCCACTGCTCTAGCGTGGCGGAGACCAGTGTAATTAATCTCTAGTCTGATTTACCGTGAAATCTAAGCATTATTCTGTCATTTTATCAGGAAGTCTGTTAGTCAGTGTTGTCCACATGGCACATTATGATAATAAACACAAATTTAAGAAACTGGCATCCACTGACAAACTTTGGCTATAGCGACGTATCTCTCATGCAAAAATATTCATAAAAGCAGGATAATTACTGAACATAAACAATAACTTGTGTAGAAGAGAGATCGCTGGCGACAGAAGGACACCCTCAGCGGGAGGTGCACGTGTTTCCACATCCGGGCAGCTGAGTCCCAGTTCCATCTGGTTGGCAGTCACTCTTTACACCACACTGACTACAAATCACCAGCAGCCTCCATACCAGGAAACGAGGACAGCAGCCCTCGCCTGCAGCCACGACACATCACTACGCTGGTCCGGGCTCTGCTGGTCACTTCACACGCGGTTCCCGAGCAGAAAGTGCGCTAAGGCTTGGTGAGACTGTGTGGAGGCCTCGCGCCTGAGGGATTCCCTCATCACTGAGCAGGCAGCAGTCAGATGACGACACAACCTGGAACCTGCAGAAATCCTGACCTTTTGACTGAATGCTACTTCTGTTACAATAATTACTGATTAAAAAGAGAAGGAGCTTGTTTTCTCATTCCAGGACACGGATCTGTACAGGAAACCGTCCTTTCATTCCATCTTTTACAGACCCTCCCTACAGCCACTCTGCAGATAATACTAATGAAGAATAATGACTTATTAAAGGGTAAGCAGTTAGATTGATCGATAGATGTGTTCTCAGGACAGCCTGGTTCTACAAGTGGCAGGCAGTGCACAATCTGACACATTAACATTGGTAATAATATGGCTTGACCATACATGGAAACAATACTAAAGGCATTTATTGCCAAAAGAATGACGACTATACATGGAGAACGAACAGAATATTACCATAAATTAAATTAATTAATTTTGACTAGTTCCCTCCAAGATTCATGAGGAGGAATCCTTTCCTCACATGACAGTCCAGGTTTTTGTAGGTTTACTTCTAAGCTGGATTAAAAGCTCACTTAGAAACCCAGATTTCTCTTTGCTGTTATGAGGATTATTTTTTGTGTGTGACAGCCTAGGTTTCCTCATTTATTATGAGGAGGATTCATTCAGGAACCCTGTTTATAAACAGTATTTTTCTCACCAGACCCAGAAAGCTTCGCTAAGGTCTTGGACTTCTATTACATCATCTGTAGAGCCTTCTGGGTAACCCTGACATGTATACACACCACAAAACAATGTTTCTGTGGGCACGTATTCCTCAAAATCCCAATTATACCGAGTATGTCATTAACCCAACAAGGCACTGTATCATGCAAGTGTAAGATCTGCATGATCTGTGTAGCACGTATTTCACTGCACATCATATAAACAGTTAAATCTTTGTTTCTGAATGCACTGGCAATATTTTGAAAGAAACAACTGGCTGACATATGGTTGCCAGGTCAGATGTGGCTGGATACAGTGTGCACTGTGGGCTGCTGTGGGCCAAGCCTTAGCCAGTCTTGGATAAAGATCTCAAGTTACAAGACCTTAACAGTGATGATGGGGATAAGTTCAAGTGTGAATCAAGACCTTGATATTGGGGGGGTCGAGACAGGGGCCAGGCAAGGTCCACATGGTTTTTCTATTTAATATCCATCCATGTTCCAAACCGCTTATCCTACTGGGTCGCAGGGGGTCCGGAGCCTATCCCGGAAGCAATGGGCACAAAGCAGGGAACAACCCTGGATGGGGGGCCAGCCCATCACAGGGCACAGTCACACACCAACCACTCACACATGCACACCTACAGGCAATTTAGCAACTCCAATAGGCTTTAGCATGTCTTTGGGCTGAGGGGGGAAACCGGAGTACCCGGAGGAAACCCCACGACGACACGGGGAGGACATGCAAACTCCACACACATGTAACCCAGGCGGAGACTTGAACCCAGATGTGTGAGGCAACAGCACTAACCACTGCACCACCATGCCCCCCCCCCTATATTTAATATACACTAAATGACTAGTATCATGATCCTGCTAATATTTGAAAGAAAAATTGTATTTAAGCATGAAGTATTCGGTCACAAACAGCGAACACTGTACTACTGATGATCATCTTTTTGTGTAAGCCACTTATCAGGGTGGGATTTGCAAGAATTCCAGTGCAAATAAGTCAGTAGTTAGTTACACTGGCTGTTCAGACGCGGTGAAAAAATGCTGGAGAAATCGCGTCCCGTATTTTCCCGTACATGACATATCACGTCGGTTCGAAAAGAGACATATTTCGTTATTCAATATGGGATAATCCCATAGTAATTCTACTAAGAACAGAAGAGTCTTTTCCCCTTCGATTATATAAACACTGTCATGTTTAGACCAGTAGGGATGAAAAACAAAGTGAAAAAATTTGTTGAATGACTGTCTGCTTTCCTTCTAGTGAACCTGATTTATGTAAAGATGATGATGTAATGATAAGGCAAATCAATCAAAGAGCTCATATGAATGACATGAAAATAGGCTTGAACAAAATATCTGTATAACTTGCAAGAGCTTCTGAGGGGAACTAACCAGGTGACACTTAAATGGTGATCACACTCATTCCAATTCTAACAATATCCACTGGCCAGAGCAACATAGCGCTTGCTGTGCAGTAAAGTGCGTTTGTATGTGAGAAAATCACTTTGGGCCGTTCTGAGGGAATTTCCAAGGTAGTGTTGCACTTTGGCACCACCTTTTAAAAAATCATTAAAATGAAATCTGCAGCATACAGCCAAATACAACAAATGTGAATAATAAAATACAATTGATAAATCATTTATTTTATGTACATGCACTGTTTCAAGAGTAAGGGAAATGAGGAAGTTGGGCACTGGTGGAAAAAAAACAATTGGTTTAGCGTCTAGCCCAAACCAAGGCGCTCTAGTCCGAGATCCGAGAAATGCTTTCAATTCACAGATTACTTTTTCATTACTCGATGTTGAGTTGAGACTCAAGTACTACAAGACTGCTTAACAGTCTGACACGTCCTCCACTAGTGTGGTCACTTCTCCATAGCCTGACGACATTTTGCCTGACGACTCCATAGCCTCAGCACAAAACTGTTTCAGTACTGTAGATATTATAATTCTGAATTCAGATATTATATAACTTTATCTATTACTCTACAGTATATTGAGCTGCTTTATAAGACCTCTAAGGGTCTTACAAATGCTTAAATGATGATTAGTTCACTATTCGCTCTTACTGTTCAACAAGTTGCTTCACAAATGAACCCCATATCTCAGAGATTGCTGTTTGAACCCTCCTTGATCCACCCACTTGCAGTTAAACTGTTACTCTTCAAGTCTTAAGTTTCATTTTTACTCCCCAACCTTACTCTGTGCTTTCTGGGAGACTCACAGGCAGAGCACCTTAAGCCAGACATCATTAAGGACTTTTGATTCTTTCAAGGTAGCTATGGCCCAGGTAAAGGGACACGTTGGTATTTGATCAGCTATCTGGAGGCAGACAGGGAAGGTGTAGACCATATTGGGGTCAATCTCTGCATTTGTCTATCTGCCAGTAGCATTTTATATCTTACCATTATCTTATCATATCTGCATCATGCATAACTTGAAACTTGAAGTGATCATGTGATAGGAAAACAGAAAAATGTTTCCTCTTTAGAATCTTTATTGCCACAAGACCAAGGCCAGTGGAAATTTTTAGGGGGTTAAGTGCTCTGTTCTTTAACAAAAACAGATTAACTACAAATCACTAGAAAACTGGAGGGCATGGTTTGCAAACACACCCTTAACGGAGTTTGAACAGTTTCCCAGAAACACACATTTTTTTTATGAAAGGTAGCATAGCTAGAAAGTACGTTTTAAGAAGTATTCCAGACTAGCAGCAACCACTCGAAACTCTGCCACGTTTTGCTCTTGCCGAAATGAAAGCATGCAGGACAGCTATAATGACTCTTTAACCATAAGAACACAGCATTGGTGATGTTGGGTTTCACTAGGCAAACAAAGAGTGCTGTGTCAGCACTGCTCACGAGTGTCCTCAGGGGGCAGCTTCGCAAGACTGGTAGATTCCCCGAACCCACAGATCTTACAAACAGCAGCCAGTTTGCACTGGCTGCTGGCCGATAGCTCAGCTTTAGCCTTAAAACTCTCAGACGGCTCTCGGCTGTATCGATGCTGCTGATCTGTCAGCTACGCCACCTTACAACCTCATCGTACCGACAGCATCAGAGGCTCTGAACATCTGCAGGCTTCCAGTGTATCAGACTCTCTGGTCGTTAACCTCACATGTAGGCCAAGCCTCTTGGCCGACGGCTCATTATGCGGAGCTGGAGGCTGATTACAGAATTAGGCAGCGCCTGAAACCCACAGCACAGGTAACCGTCTCACTCTATTCAACGAAGGAAACCACAAGCCCTCTGCTCATCTCTGGAATAGAGCCAGTCCTGCTTTTATCAGCCAGAGGCGTGAGAAGTCCCGCAGCCTTGGGCAAATTCCAGCTTTACTGGCAGTTATTGCAACAAACAGTCCACTTTTCCACCCCTGACTTTTGCACCAGATAACTGGAGGATGCTGTTGTAGGTGGACGAGGTGACATGGTGGTCTGAAGATCATGCTTAGACAGAGGGAGCAGATCAGGAAGGTGCCAAGGCATACTCACTGGGCATTACACCATGAGGGTATTCTGCCAACACAGACTGAGCAGAATGCAGAAGAGTAACTAAGAGTAACCTCTACATGATATTCTGTATTACTCTTTATTAAGATAAGTCAGTATATTGGCTCTGGCCAACAACTCATCAATTCTCAGTGACAAGGAGAAAATTTTATATAACATTGGATGGATAGATAAGTCCCCCAGACCCCGGAGCAATGAGACACCATATACAGTAGTATACTGTAGTGTAGCACAACGTACCATGCATCTCAGCCTAACACACTGTGGCTGAAAGCTGACAAAGCCCGCCCCCCTTCCTCACACACAAACTCCTACATGGGGGGGAGGGGTAACCCATAAGCCAACAGAGCTGCTGCCTCCGACTGCATGACGAGGAACCCATGTGCGCAGTGGAGCTGATGCTGATGCATGCCTCCAGCTGCATACAGAGAGACATTTAGTCTTATTCAGATACACAGTATCAAGTGCCGTGGGCAGTGCAGTTTGACCGTAAAACAAAGAAAACAAGGGTAAACAGGCAGGGAAAGGAAGAATTAAGGCTTCCATTCCTGCAGGCAGAAAACATTGCGCCTTAAGTCTTTTGTGACGCACCCTGAAGAAATTAAAAATAGTTTCTGACCAGAAGGTTGTGGGTGTTTGTCATCTCTGCAGGAGAAGACTCAAGTCAGCTTGATTGCAACTTTTTTCCTGTCTTGGTCTAAAATATAGAGGGTTTTTTTTGCATCTCCATTACTCTGAAACGAGAAAGGCGTTTCTTTCAAGCTGTTTCACACATCCCCTCTTCAGTGTCATATCCACGCCTGAGATGCTCTTCTCACAAATCTAGCACTGCAATCCGAAAAGAAATCAAGCAGGACAACACGACTTCGCTAAAACTAGACAATCACGTCTTTTTGTACAGCATTTTGTACAAGTAAACGATGTTGGCTTCTGACACAAGCAGCTGTATTGCTAGACTATGCACTAAACGCATCACAATTTTTGCTTCTCATCAAAAATTACGTTTATATTTTTAACCTTAATAGGAAGGACTTCAGACATGAAGAAGATGATAAAATATCAATGAGTTTGCAGCTTAATTTCTAAGTTTATAACCATAATGATTGTGAATATCCCCTTTAGCACAGCAGTGGCTGAAAGGCAGCCCTGGTCAGTCATTGCTATACACATGCTGACTCCCTGTACTACTTCTGAACTGTGATATTTCTCCAAAGAAACACACTGTGCAAACTTTAGCATCCCCTCCATACTCTCGCAGCGGTGTTCTAAAGGTTTCTTCACAGCAGCGTTATCAAGGCTGTCAGAAAGGCCTTTACGGTTTGCTAATTCTGCTCCATGCCAAACTCTTCGAGAAAACGCTCAGGTGGCTTTGAGATACGGGGTAAGAAGAAATCCCCGTGTAGGCAAATACCCAAGAGCATAAGACAATACCAGCTTCCCTCCAATACCACTGAAACTCCCCCCCACCCCTTCCCCACCCGGTACTTAACCACATTACGTAAAAAAAAAATAAAAATAAATCATCAAAATAATATTGAAAGGTTAGATTAATTTTGTGTAAATGCTTCATTGACATGCCAGCTGTTTTTCCTCATATAACCTCAACCTTAAAACAGATAAGTAAGTAAACTCTAAGCGCTGCATCCTGAAGGTTGTAAAGCAACATTTCACTCTCCCACGATGCTCCGCCCCACTGGGCTTCCTCCAGCCCGGATGCATCTCATTCTCGTCTGTCTTGATCCGCCTCCCAACTGTGACGATGATGCTTGGACACCTTTCATGCAGATCCCAACCAACAGGGCGACCAGTGAGTAGCAGCGTGGGAGAACCCTTGACCCAGGTTCTGATAGCCAGGACTTTCATGAGAGAAGGTTTGCGCGAGAACATGGGCTCTTTGTATTCAAGGAATAATAAGTTGACCCTACCCAGGCAGCCTCTTTGAGCCTCAGCCAACCATCTGAATCCACTTTATCACAAATGAGGGCTTATTTTTCAAAGCGCCTCTCATTTGTGCAAAGTCTGCAGCCTCAGTTGTGAAAGGAAAAAAAAAAAAAAACACCGCCTGGGACCGTTAGATTACTGCTCTGACAACTCTTCAGCGGGTCACAAATTTTACAACTTGGGTCAGGCACGTGTGGGTGAGCAGCCACTCATGCTAGAATGCAAGCTGCCCATCGGGGGGGTTGGGGGGTAAAGTCTCTCAAAAAGCACATATGACAATCCTGATTTAATCGAGAAACACGTGTGACAATCCTGATAAGTGCATGCAGTTACGGTCTGTCCCAATGACATATACAGTAAAGGTATGTACAGCGGCACTGACACACGCTCCTCATAGAGGTTTACCGTAACGGAAGACTTTGTCCGCTTTGTCATGAAACTGCAGAATGAAGACGTGAGGAAGACCTTCGGATCAGCCCTGTGCCTTTCAAACGTTAACGGTGGGACTGAACAACCCATATAGAGCATGAGGACAGTCAGGGAGAAGAAATGCATTCCATATATAATTCACTAACATCACACTTCGCTGCCAGGGGGGGGGGTCTTTGCAACACCAAACAACCAACAATTACTCATAGGCCAACTCTTATAAAAGTCATCTTTCAAGCACCAAAAACAGCGAGCGGTGATATCTTTAGTTTTAAGGTTGCCACGCAGCCGCCATGATGAGGCCTGCAGCGCACAGAGAACCCAGACAAGGCGCACGCTAGCATGGCCTTAACGGCAGGCTACTCAAGGACACGGAGGTGTAGCAGCGGGGAGCGGTGGAGGAGCGGAAGTGCTTTGGAGGCAAAGCGAGAAGACAGAGATGTTGCAGGGCAGTCTGCAAATGCTGCACACCTTCTGATGTGGTCTGGCATCTGGTTCATGCAGTTCGAGGAGGCCGAGACACGGGGCTCTGGCTGGCCCCCAGGCGCGGGGGGGGGGG
>JABFEA020000029.1:13061529-13079831 GCA_019775915.2 Cyphomyrus plagiostoma | reverse complement strand
TTGATGCCATAAAAAAATTCACAGCATGGTCCTGCTCATTCTACAAGAGGAAGACATATCCCAGCAGCTTTAAAGGGCATGGCTACCACACCGATATAAAAGAATCATCTGTGGGCTCATCTGTAGCATGTGTTGAAGGGTTGAGGTGACGGGCAGGGTGTAAACAGCACAGTGCCCCCTTCTGGAGGCCAAGGAGTCCTAAAAACAGAAGGTCAGCAGGAGGCTAACTTAACAGTGTTAAATGCAAGGACAGATGCCCCGAGTTTGCAGCAATGCACCAAGAGACACTCCTGAGGAACATTAGAGAGGAACATTAGAATACATATCTAAAAACTCTCCAGTTCAGAGGACATCACCCTAGGGCACCGTCTACCAACATCTCTTGTTGTGCTCCATGTCAAGCATTTTCAGGTGGAGCAGCAGAAAACTGCTCCAAGGGAGGCTTGGGGATGTGTGAACCTTCAGTGTCCTTCCAGATGTTCCTTTACCAGCGCACCAACCCCCCAAACCTTCACAGAGTTGTTGTAAGGGTACACGCCATTATCGGTTACAGAAGGCCATTGCATAGTACACTTGCAGGAGTATAGATTGCTAAATTAATAACAATACTATAGGGACACACATTACTTCAATGTGGAGAAACAAACAACAAATCGTAGCAGTGAAGTGCAGTTGGACTCGGGCACACTGCATCAGGACTACTGGCACACGAGTCGAAGCGGCAGAAACGACGAGGGGATTTTTGTGTGAGGAGGCCTTTCTGCGGAGGGCGAGCAGGTGTTTGTGTCAACCTCTGAAGCTGCTCATTACTGCCAGCTGGAGAGTGCAAAGAGATAACGATACAAAAACAAGCACCGTTTTCCTGAGTGGGGTTTGGCTCACGACAACTCAAGAGACAAAGCAGTGAAACCGCAGTCACTCTCCTTCAGATCGGTAGCAGCAGAGGTGCACGTGCGGTCAGGGCTCAGGTCTTCACTGTAAGGGAACGAGGCTTGCGGGGAGGAGACAGAGAGAGCCGTTAAGTCAGTGGTTTGTGTAGGAGCCTGAGTTCCCACCCTGCTCTGTCTAGCTGACCCCTGTAAAGGTCTGCAGACATCCTGTAAGGGTGACCCTGATCAGTTTCACTTTGGTTTCACCGAAGAGAGGTGCCAGCTTCATCACCCCCAGCCCAGTGTAGGTAAAGATGTGTGCGTGTGTGTGCGTGCGCACAGGTGGATGGTTTGTCGTCAAACTCTTGGCTTGCAGCCAATTGAAGAAGCAAGTGTGGTTTCTCTACAGAAATGTATCACATAACTGGGAGTCTGGTGCCCCCAGAAGCTCAGGCAGTGCAGCAGAGGGGAAGAGAAGAGAAATGCAAGCCCCTCCCTTGCTGACCCAGAGACTCTAGGAAAATCAGGAAGTACCATCTGTACCACGGCTCCGTACCAAGACACAGCAAGAGTAGTTTTGGAGATGTAGGCCTCATAGGTGACCCAGATGGCATTTATACCGATAATATACCAGAAAAGTTGCCAGAAACAAAATGAAAATGCCATGTCAGATAATCTTGGGCAGGATCTCTATGAGTTGGGAATTTGCGCTTGTGTGTGGGTACTGGGAGGGTGAATATACCGCACAACAAAGCACAACATCTGCCAAATAATAATAAGAATCTCAAAACAAATATAAACCCAAACACCGCACTGTTCTGAGAATTGTGCTACCCTCCTTAAATAGCCTCCAAATATTCTTCCCCATCACATTTATTTGTGTATCTTTCATAGCTCTGAGGACCCAGTGTTTATGTCTTAAATAGGTGTATTTTGCAGGGCTGAGAAGGCAGCCGACAGTACAGTTAACGCCGTTCCTCCGACAGACGGAGAGGACTGCGTAAACAGGATGTGTTGACGGAATCGTCAGAGGTCACTGCCGCACATAAACATGTTATTAGTTACAGGATGTTATCCTGGGCTGATTTTTCTGTGGTTTTCTGTTTTTTTTTTTTAAGCCGGTATCCTAACTCGGCTATGCTTAGGACACAAAAAAAATATTATAAAGTAGCTTTCGACCAGATAATAGTGGAAGCCAGACTGGACTGTCCCACAGCATGACTCATTCATTCATACTGAACCGATCACACTAGGAGGCATCTTCAACAGGTTGGTCCCCAACCAGAGCGGCAGTCACTTTTTCCATGAGGACAAGAAACCAGTGTGCCTTATTACGCAGTGACAGATGTGCCTGGCCGAATTGTGAGTACATTATCACATTTGACACCATATTTGTATAAACCAGTGTTTCCCAATCTGGCCCTCGGGGACCCATAGTTGGTCCATGTTTTTGCTCCCTCCAAACTCCCTGCCAGACAGTGAACATTTTTGCTCCCTCCCAGCAAAAACATGGACTGTCTGTGGGTCCCCGAGGTACAGATTGGAAAACACTGGTATAGAGGGTTAGGGTTAGATGTTTAGCATGACCTACTGCGAGGTGAAGCCCTTTCACTTTTCCTGACCAGTCCCAATGGCACTGCAGATGTGGTCCGTCAACCCTCGGTATTCCCAGACACAGAGGCCTTTGCATTTCAGCTTTAAACATCATTTGTCACATTTTATATCAAGCGCGCATATTTCACTGCACATTAATTTTAAGGAATACTGCAAATGAAGGAAAACAATTTAGTTCACATTGCTCCTCTGTTTAAATAACTCTGTATGTCTTACATATAGCAAAAATATATGTTAAGCTGACTGTAATGAATCCAAATGGTCATTCCAAAACCCACCATCACCAAAGACAATGCTCTCTTTGATCAAGCCAGCAGTGACCATTGGTGACCATGTGCTCTTGAATTGGTATCTTGTACGTTTTCATCAGGATTCCTCAAGAAAAGGAATGTAGGATTTAATGTTTCAGATTCCTGGATACAGGACGGAGCTCTTCCAGGCTGTCCTACCCTGAACACCTGCACTGAAGCTGGACCTCTGGCAGGCAAGGGTGACCTGCTCTTTTCCATCACACAACATCCCAAATTAAACTGTGCTTCCTAGTTAATTCACATTGTAATGCCAACTACTCACAGCACAGGCTCACTGAGGAACACCCCCCCCCCTTCCAATGACTACGACCACACTGGTGTTATACGGCATAGCTAAATTTGTTCATATTTGTTCTTCACAGCAATAAGTGATGAATAAACTGACCATTGTCTCAGTCTGGTGAGGCTCCCTTATTAGCTATTCTGGGCTGCAATGCAAGCATGTCATTAGAATTAGCCGTCAATTGAAATAAACACAAATGACGCAGCCGTTACCGTGCCGATGACGATTAAACGCTGAGGAGATGGACCCGATAGGCAGTCAGCCCCAGAAGGCAGGTGCTCACTTCAACTAACCTGCATTGCAGGCTGGGCGGTTTACTCTGCGAAAGGAGAGATAAGTTCCTCTTTCCTCTCTCACACTGACACAAATCAGCACGCTTAGAATAAACTGCATAAGTTATCAGCTCCTTGGAAAGCAATGCAGAGGGGGAGCAAAGGGGAAAAAAGACTTCTATCACTTAATGAAAAATAGCTTCCCTTTTGGACAGAACTTCATAGGCTGCAATCAAGCCCTGGCCCCCTCTTCCTGACGTGCAATCGAGGCAAATCAAGTCACCATCTATTAATAATATTTCTCAGGCTCCTTTCATTCCGTGGCGTGTCCTACGACTGTCAGCGCCTGTGATGGAACGCTGCCTTTATCTCATCCCCGGCCTGCTCTGTCAGAGTGATAAACAATTCTAACAAGAATCAGAATAAAGATCTTCCCAGTAGACTCCAGGAGATAGAGGCCTTTTTTTCTCATTTTCTAGACGGCAAAATTTAATCTAGTGGCTTGCTTTTTTTTTCCCCCAACTTTTTTTTTCTCTCCAAGCGTCACATTCAAAGAGATGCAAATTTATCAGAGCACAGGCCTGGTTGACTCACAGCGTAGTGTGAATGTCAGAGCAGAGGCCCCGCCCCTACATGGGACAGATAATGAGTCAGGAGCAGTGAGCCAGGACCATCCAGTGCACACTGCAGTGCTGTTAAGAACTGGAAGACTGTCACATTACTTCTTCTCAAAACCACTGTGTGTGATAAGCAGAGCTCCACATACAGCCTGTCTGCCTCATAGGTCATCTTAAGAGGATATCCATGCTTCTCGTACACTTCGTCTGAAGGATTTGTCCCTATAAATGTTTTAGGTACAAGTCACCCTTCTCATTAAATAGTATGAAAATTGGCCACAATGGCAAGGTACAGTAAATCACGCCAAAATACATCAAAGTGCACTAAACCACAACAAAATAAACCATGTTAAAGTAAGACAGATTATAGTAAACAAGGTACAGCACAGTACTGGAAACAACACTACAGTAATGTACAATACAGTAATCGATGCCAAAGTAAACCACATAATAGTAAACTAAACCATGCCAAAGTATAGCAGAGCAAACCATGCCAAAGTACAGTAAACCTGACTGAAGTGCTAGACACATCGTCAGTCCTTTCCATATTGAGATTCAGACAACTAACACTTGGCAACATACAGATGCATCTGGTTTTGTTATTTGCATTTGAAAATGGTTAAATTACAAAGCATTAAGTATTCAAATTATTAACAAAGCAATATAAACACAAATTAGAAATATGACACAATACTAATTCTCCAGAGGAGTCATTTTAAGTTTTTCTGTGTTTGTGCGCGTGAGATCATCTGAGAAAAAGAATCCTATTAAACGCTCTGTGAAGTTAGTGGATGACAGACCCTGAAGATGGATATGACTGGTCCCTGTTCCTCAGCTGCACAAAACTACAAGCAGAGAATCACCACCACTTAGGCAACCTTCAGTTCCGACCAACTTGCTATCACCATCTACAGAGGCATTTGGCACATGGCATTCACCATCATAGTGTCCCCATAATGCATGGGTATGGCATACCAAGCTCTGTCCCTCCAAATTTCCATTCTCCTTGAATACTAAGGAAACCAGCCATGACATCATGACAATGTCATATGAGCATTCCAAGGATAAGAGGTAGGGTCCCTTTGGGGCTGCAAGTCTCACAATAAGAAGGTAAAATTACAGCCATAAAAATGTCACATTTGGAAGAAAATACTCTTCATTGGCATTCTTTGCATAGAAATCTGGGCTTTGAAATGGTCCATTCCATAAAGACAAATTGGTAATTCACTTTTAAAATGAAATTCACAGTAAAACTCAAAGAAAAAGTTGCGCAATACGAAAACGAAAATTGATCCAGCGCTTAGGCTTCTGTGATTCCTGGGAAAGCTTCAGTATGAACAGCACAGCAGCAGCCTCCATCTTCACACAAATCAAGGATTGGAAGATTTCTTGTCAGGAGGCTCACCAGTTTGTGCACAAAAGCAGCTCTTGTTCTGCATTTCTGATTAATGCAACTTTTGAACCAGGTGTCATTTTGGGCTCCATTAATTCCAAGCCATCCTAAAATACTTCAAAATACACGCAGATTAAAAAAAAATCCCTGTCTGATGTTGGTATTTTTTTGATTGTTACACATTAGCAGGATGACAAGAGAACAAAGCAGTAGGATTCACAATAACACTGGAAGGCCAAAGGGGGTGTCCACATGTCCACCAATCAGGTTCAGGTATCCTTCAAGCATTACCAAACTCCTCCATTCAAAGATTTCAGTTTTGTTACACTGTAGGATAAAAATAAGTAAAACTTCCCTTTGTCTTCCATTTATGATTTATTTGAAATGCTGGGTGCATATATAACACCATTAAATCCCATTAAAAGTCTTGAAGGAATCTCTTCACACATTGCATAGGACAATCAGTTATTTTTCCACAAGCAAACTTAACAAGTTAAGTTAAAAGGACAATCAGGGAATTTCCAGCATCACTGAAACGTCACCTTTTGCAAATAAGCAGCCAATACACAGCAAGTCTATTGTCTAAGACCCACCCAGAAAGCTCTGCTCCCCCACTGAGTTAAAGATTACTTCCATTTTCGCCCTGGATGCGTTACTTCGCCCATGATTTGTTTGCAATGTGAAATTCGCTCCCGTCTGGATTCCCTGGTGTACATTCCGCACAGCTCCCTCACTCAGCAGCGATGATGTGGTTTCTGCACTTTGGCTCTGCAGGGGCCGTTTGCTGCGACGCTTCCCAATCGGCAGGGGCCACCGCTGCGACTCCAGGGCCCAGATGTGCGGCTGGTTCATTGCTGTATAGTGAGAGCGACCGCCCTGCATGTGACTCTAGCCACCCAACCCCAACTGATTAAGCCTGGCGGACGCTGCCATCTTCCAGGTTTCCGGCTCCTGCCCCAGACCCCTTTTCTGAAGTCCACAACATGGCCTGCAGGAAACAGTCCCAGGTACAGTTAGCAGTTTTGTCCACCTGATGTGTGCTCCCACAAATAACAGCCATTGGATGAAACAATAAGCCAATACACAAGACACTGCATTTCCCTTTATCGCAGCTTTAAGGTTCTGTTTCACATCCCTTTTTGATCTTTGACCTTACCGGAGGGAGGTAATCAGGTTACTTATTAACGATTATTATATAGGGTCATGGTCTTTGACGGCCAATGACACCAGAGGATTAATGGCCCCTATTAGCAGGACCCCATGCATTAAATTGTTGCAAAGTTGTGAAATGCTGGAGAAGATGACAGACGTTGGAAGTTACTCCCTGTTCTACAAACTCGCCAGTGAACTTATTAACCACCACACGTACAGGAAAATTCAGTACCAGTAAAACATTGAGTGCACTGATCATACATTGTATTGCAGCACACTGACAGCTCTGGGAGTATTTAGAGCTAAAAATAAGCACAGATGTTACAATTTCTGTAGAATCCACGAAAACACAGAAAGCATCTTCTCTACCCTTCTTTGAGTAGAAGCAGATTTGAATGTGGCAAGAGCTCAGACAGACAATGCCAAGCTGGATAAAGCAGGTGTGTATGTGGACCAACACACCACAGAAGTCAATAGAATACATTTTCATAAATCCTTTAGGAATTTTCACATAGATATGCCCCAGGTTTCATTTGGAATTACTTCCTGGAGAATTTAAGTTTTAAGATTTAAACTTAATCACCAATCAAATAAGGTTGTGCTATGCATTATTTATCCCAAAACTGGATAATGTCTCTAAAACCGTAGGGTTTATGCACTGGGACTGCAGTCATTTCCTTAGACGGAGGTTTCAGGCTCTACCTGATTTTCAGACACACCAAAGGCTTCACCCGTTTCTCAGATTTTACGAATATGAATGTGTAACAAAGCAAATAAGCAGTTAATATTATACTCGCCTTTCTTTTGCAACTCATTCGGAGCGGGTGATATTTCCTTAGTTTGTGTTATTGTCCTAAATTTTTCACCATTCATTTCCAGTCTGGAACCTGATGCTGGACACAACTGAACACAGGACGTCGGCAGCACAGATGAACACAGAACAGATTCAAACAGGGGGGATTGTCACTTATTGTCAAAACTGGCTACCAACAAAAATATCCATGGACATCATTTATTAACATATTTATTTTGAAAATGGTACGATACAGATGGATAAGTCATGCAAGCTTTTTTGGTTCTAGGTTCCAGGAGACTGAATCTGGACTCTCAAATCAAATTAATTTATAGGATGACATATATAATGGCACATAATACCTTCCAAATGAACTCCTCAAAATTTAATTTTTCCCAGGAACAAAAAAAAGAATAAAAACCCATAATGATATCATATCATCTGTGCAGCTGTGATACGGCAGTAATTTCTCCCATTATTGCCGGTGTCATGTCGATAAAAGAGAAACACCCCCCTGCCCCCCCAACCTTTCTGGTTCCTGCGGAGGCCATCTCCAGCCATTTTAAGCTATTGCCTACAATTACCTTGACAAACCCAAGCTTCATCTCAATTAGCACCTGAATAGGCAATGGTAGATTAAATAGAAGCTGTTAGCACAGAGACATAATTTAGGTAGGAAGAGAGGCGACGGTTTAAAAGGCAGCTCAAACCATAACTACCTACAGTACTTTGTTTGCCAATCATGTGGTGGCTCCCTCCTTTCAGGGATACTTGCAGGGTGTCCTGACAGAACAGGGACTGCCCCCAGCACAATATGCCACGCAGCGGAACCATTGTGGGTGGGGGGATACTGTTCCCACAGCCTATGTACTTCACTGCAAACTATACACCTGTAACTCTGGTTCTGTGGTTCCAAAAGCCAAACCAAGCTAGCAGCACCGGAAACTTGAAGCACCTAAAAGCACCTAAAACTGAAACTTATTAATAATAATAATAATAATAATAATAATAATAATAATAAAGAAACAGTGTTAATGTACATGTGACAATTAAGAGGAACGGTGGGGGAGTGAGCCAGCACACATGGGAACAGGGCAGCAGCCTCAGAGCCAGATGCTTGATCTGTACTTCAACTGCCTGAGCACTACTTAGAAGACTTAATTTGGACATGCAGACGAGCTTTGAAACACTGTACCACTGAGGACATTATTACCAATGATGACCAAGCACATTAGATATCTAACTAAAGAAACATTCTTACTATGAACACACATACGCACACACAGCTCACTGGATCGAGATCATAGTAAAGGATTGTTTTACGCATTGATCCGTTTTTGGTCAGTAAATTATTCAGGGTTATATTTATAATGTACAGCTACTGAATTGATATCTTACAGCCGAGATGTATTAAAGGTGGTTTATTGCAGAGGCTTCATCAAGCAACAGCAGGATGCTTTCTGGATGGCGAGAGTGGTAAGGCTATTGTTCTGGGGAGTGGTGTGGATTAATGGAAGGATACATGCTTGTTCTTCCCTAAGCTCACCTCTTAAGGCATGCCATGCCTTAGAGGTTAAATCATCAAGAGGGGACTGTCAGCCACGCACAAGGCAAAGCAGAAGGGAACGCAACACTGTTTGAGTCGGGGGAAGACCAACAGGCCCAAGTCAGGGTGGAGCCTCGACCCTCTGAATTATGATGTCGTGGTTCACAAAGGGCCCAGAGGACAGCGAGTTAGACTGGGCGAGGATGTCTTTTGAAGCTCTCTAGTGCATGGCACTCCCCACCCCCCCGCCAGCTTAATGCCAGCGAAAGTTCCCTTAACGCCACCGGGGTGAACTGTGTGGTCCGCTGCTGCCTGCACTCCCACACTTACTGTTCAATAATTATTAGGCCATTTTCTTCATTAAAAATTCATCACCCCTGAGTGTCGCATAAGTGAAACCTGAAAATTTATGTGGTGAATGGGATAGTTAATTTCTCAATGGATCAGGAAAGAAACGGATTTACTTAAATTCTCCAATTAAACACGTTACACTGATTCCTATAATCAGTTTAATAGCTGTGCCGAAGTGACAGGCTTCCTCTTCCTTGCTGTACAAACCCAGTATAGAATAGGTTCTACACAGGGCACTCTACACACGCTGTGCTGATGGGGCAGGTGTTATGGACCCTACACATTTCCCTCAGGACATTGATTACATAACAACTAGGTTTGGCAAATTTTACTGTAAACAGAACAAAACTTCATGAGAACAATCAACAAAAACTTATTTGGACATTCATTTTGATATCTGGCTTTCATTTTAAAGAAATCATAGCTTTATGAATTCCCCTGACATTTACCGTTAATCTCTGCTTTACCTTGATCCCCCGGGTGCTTCAGGTCTAGATCACTGCCTCAAAACACGCCTTGGAAACATCTTGGTCTTTAGCTACTTCCTACTGCAGTCTGGTTTAGGCCCCACCTGCTCATCCGCTACTTCTGTCTTACACTTTTTAATACTTGTGTATGCAGAAGTACAATTGTAAAAAAAAAAAAAAAAAAAAAAAAGTTAATAAAAAGTAACCAGATTTTTAAAATCAGCACGACTTTTCCAGATTCATACTGTGAATTGATATCATCCTGTTGTTAATATGTAAACAAGGCTGATTGCAGAAATATGTACAGGTCGTCGTCGACTTACGACTATGATTGGTTACGACTGACTGGTCATAACATGATTTGGTCGTAAGTCGCATATGTATATTCTACTGTACAGTAATGTTATATTGTTATATATTAATAAAAATCTTTAAGTCATACCTTATTATAATTTTCTTTGTTCATTATGTATTGTTATACATCATACTTTTCTCTGTTTATCACTGTTATACATGATTTTCTTGGTTCATTATAGTTATACTGTTACAGGGATAACAGTTAGCGGCTTAGCGCGCGCGAGAATGGTAGTGCTACCGGGAACTGGTGCGCAAACTGTCGTACGCCCAGCTGGGCAACATTTGCGTTGCCAGACGTACGAGCTGCGATCATGGTTGTAAAGTCGATTGGTCGTAAATTGGATAGGTCGTAATTCGACGAGGACCTGTATTTATGTGTTTATGTCATCGGACTGAATTACCCAGTGAACGGCAGGGGACTGTTACTACTGTAGTTTTCCTTAATGGGCTGAAGGAACCGTAGGCATTTTGGACATTACAAGTCATTAAATAAGTCGTGAGGCATCAGATTCATGCTTATGGAATGACTTCTTGGATTAGTCCCTAGCGAGAGGAGGTCTCTTCTGAAGAGGTGACGGCTGTCAAGTTGGCAAGAAAAGCAAGAAACATATACATTTGAGGAGTCATTATTAATTTCTAGACATTATTTATAAATAATTCAGGGAATAAACCCAAAGAACTGATCAGTGTCCAATTAACACAGAAACACCCAGACTGAAAACAAGGAAAAAAAACATAAAATTTGTCCTTTAAAAAGACATCCTTCTGTGTGCTACATCGATCAAAAATTTGGACTGCATTTTTAAAATTGCGCTCCATGTAATTTTCTGGTTTAATTTCTGAGGCTGTCGCTCCTCACCCTGAATTAACAAAAGCCCACACAGCACTGGTTCAAGTTCCTAAAGAAATCAGACAAAAGCATGATTCACCTCGCATCTCGCCGAAGATGCGCGGCTTAACTAAACGCGTCTGTTCCATTCTCCTGGAAGCTGGCTACTTTCCTGCAGAGAGAGAATCAAGAAGGCGTAGATACAGCGCTGTCACTAAAGGATATCAACAGTCACCAGCGTCTACAGTGACTCCCAAAAGATGCACATCGAAACGCCACAAATGCCGCAAGACTTATTGTGGCAGCAGACAACTGAGTTGGTGAAGAGACCCCACCCTTCTGCTGCTGTTTGTTTTTTGTCTTGTAATTCCTAGAAAGGGGAAAAAAAAAAAAAACTTTGGATCTGCTAGTTTCAGGTTCATTTACATAACAAAGAAAGAAAACCCAGAAGAATGGCGTGTCCCCTTTCTAAAATAGCCACCTTAGCCAAACCATATCACCACACCTTAATTTTTATCCCTCATTGAAAAAAGTATTTTTCAACTACAGCTCAAAGATCTCTGAGTTGAGATCCTCGGTGCTTCAGTCGGCAAAATAAATCGAAAGCATCTGACTCAAAGTGCACGGTTAAAAAAAAAAAAAAAAACACGCGTCTCCAATCCTTCCCAACACACTTTCCCTAGAAATAAAGAGGAGGAAATGACATTATGCATATGAAAATGTCCAGAAAGATGTTTGATTTATATATGCATTAGATGCAAATTCTATTACAGGACACGAGCTGGTTGTCCGCCTGGAACACTTGGCTGCCCTGATCAAACCTGATCTCATTAATTCCGACAAGGGGAGCAAGATTGAGGAAGTGAAAGAGCAAAACTGGGGGAAATTTACAACCAGGCCACAGATTTAACCAAAAGGAAGTAAATTGCATGTGCCCTACTATATCAGGGGCAAATTGACCGCTCCTAGGCTTAGCGGCTTTCGGCTGGAGATCACCTACAGTGGAGTGAGAAGCTTCAGTGTAGAGACCTTAAGTGTGGAGAAACGCTTCAGCATGGTTATCTGTTTAGGCATGTAGGTCAACTTAGGTAGGAAGAAATGATCATCTTCAGCCTGCAGAAATGCTCAAGAGCCTATTTACCAACAAAACAATGTTTCTGATACCTGACTTAATACACTGTTTCATAAAAAAGGACCATACAATGTTTTGAATACACTGAAAAATATTTAAAATTCATATTACGGAAGTGGCATTAATCATAAGTAAATATCTTTTATAAACTAAGAGGAGACACTTCATGAATACCAATATTCTGCCAGAAAAGTGGCTGTTTTATGACAAAAGGCTCAATTTTTCCCTCTTGATCAGAGCTATTTGTACTCATTAAATGTGAGAGACTGCCAGCGTGAAAGCTAAGAGTAATTCTTCTCCGGCACAAAGTTAGTGCACTTCGCAATACTGCAGTAATTTCCTCTCTTATGCTCAAATTCTTGGTTTTATTGTCAGACATTTCTGTCCTATGAGAGACTGCCACTGCCTCCTATGTTTACCCTCTCTTGATAAAGGTCTCTAGGAGAAGAGAACAATGACAAAATTTAACAAAAGAAACCTCTACGTTTTTTTTCCCTTTTCTTTTTTATTTTTTATTTTAAATCGGGTGAATCTATTCTCAGGGCGCCAACTTGAAGAGTGTGGGACCACATGTTCACTTATTTTGCTCAACTGTGTGTGCAGCTTCAGGTCTGTCTGCATGCACACATGACATTCAGCTGCAGAGGAAACACGACGTGTTTCATATTCTCCAGAGTCCTTCGTTTAATTTGCACCTTCCACTGTAGCCTCAGTGATTGAGGTCAGACAGGGAATACCGCACTGCCCTAACTAAAGGATTGCATCAGAGCGCCAGTCTTCAAGTACATCAGCTCTGATCTGCATACTAACCGGTGTGATGTCCTTGACAGTGATGGGAGAGACCCTTAGTCAAGGGAAAGCATCTGCACAGGGCCACAAAGCTGCAATATCTAGTTGGGAAAAGGGAAAAATATAGATCACATAAGCAATTTACGGATTTACTACATTTCCATTGTAGCATGTTGTAATGTGGTAACATTTTTTAGATTTAAACAATCTGCGTTAAAGTTAAAAATACATGTAATTAATAATCCATGTACAATTCCATATTTCTACATGTTAAATAATCCACAAGGCATTAAAAACAGGTAGAAGTGGTCTTACAACTTCAAAACGAACGTGGGAATTAAATGTTCCATAAACAGAAAACATCATCCACATATAATCAACCATCCAGTTTCACGCTTACTGCTGCCAATATTTCTAACGTTGTTAATGTGACTGTCAGATGTTCCACAATGTTAGAGATGGCTTTTAAGTTACCCATTAATGCCTGCAGACTCAAACCACATTTCATCATTACAAGGGTTCGAGTTCACAGCCCACAGTTTTAGCACCAGCGCATCCACATTCATAGAATCATTATATTTTCTGTTCACATGACACACAAGAATAGTGTCATATGCAAACATACACCTATATGAAATAAACACACACCAAATAACTTGCTAACCTCCCCCAAACCCTTCCTATGTAACCCTGGTACTAATTTAATATTAGACAGACCAACACTGGTCAGTACACTTTGGCTGTGTTATACACACATAGCCACCAATCTGAGTATCCTACTACAAACTAACCTATCCAGGCACTATGATCTCAGTGTTCTACTTGAAACCAGGGTATTTTAAACATCTGCAGCTTTTAGCCCAAGGGAGAGCCATCCATTATGCAGTCATGTTCACCTTCTCAAAAGACAGGCATTTCCTCTTAATATGTAGCAATTTCCCAGATGTCATTGACAAGGTAAGTGTGGATTTCAGTAGCATAATATGCATAGCAAAGGGGAAATTTCAGAACAATGAAACAGTGCTCGTCTTTGGAGTTTTTTTTTTGTAACTCTGGAAAACAAGAAATGTGTCAAGTTTGTGACAAGTAAGCTTCCCTGTGATGATTTCTACAAACCACAAGTTTTCTGTGCTTTGTGACTTGCATAGTTTGACCTACTTAGGACTTGAATACAAACTCCAATTCTGCTACTCACACTCAGACGTGCATGTGCACAAACATTACAATTTGTAAAGCATTTTTAAATTTGTAAGGATAAGTTTACAGTAGCTAGAAACAATGTAAAATATATTAGGACAATCATATTCACCACAATACAACAGCGTTAAAAACACATGTTCCCTGCAAGTGTTAATGAACACGATATACAAATGGCGCATGACTTTTTGCAAGTTTATTGTAAATACATGTTTCAGTAAGTGCAGTTAAAGGTGTCTATAGTACCACTGCTTGATTATGGATAAGCTCCCATATGTCATTTGCAGGATTTCATTGGATTCCTGGTTAGAACACATTTCACTCAAATACCTAGGTTGAAGCAAAATACTGAAAGTTATAGTTACAGCAGGAATACAAATTAACCTTAAAAAAACACAAATGTCACTTTTGGTCTAAGAAGTGCACTGGAGGAAGCACAGAGGAAAACATTTGAAGAAACAGCGCAAAAGCACCATTTTTTCCCCCAGATGTGCTGTACAATATAGATGATAGGTTTATTGTGGCGTTGTCTTCCTGGCAATGTTCTCACAGGTGGTGATGTCAAAGTCACGGAGGGAAATTAAGGATGGACTTAAAATATTGCATCTCACACCCTTGGAATTTTGCCATCTATAGAAAAAGATAACGTAACAACAGCAAGCACTAGAATTTGCAGGGAAACATCTTGGCATGAGAGTTAAGTCAACCATCAGTTTTCTTGTTCCTCCTTTTCAAAGAACACTTCCATAAGTTCAGCAAAAACTCCGCACAAATTCTGGCCAGCTGGAAAGTCTGCACGAGGCGGCTGGACTAGCGTCACAGACGTTGAACAACTACTCAACTTTGGCAGAACCATAAAGGAAGTGCCTGTAAAGACATAGACTTAGGTGAAACACGGGGAAAATACTTTAAAGGTTATCACAAACACAAAATTACATTGTACTATATAAATGGATCAAAATACAGGGTAAAGTTTTACGCGCGAACAGTCATTTGAAAGGAGTATTAATCTAATCTTAGGAAAGTCCACAGCACCCATGATTTGACTTTTAGGATTGTATATGTACTGATGAAAAGAGAAAGTAGAGAAAAAATATCAACAGGCCTTCATTCACATGTGGCTAATGTACAAGAGCCAGCATGAAATAAGACAACAAGCAGTGGGTGTCTAAGGCTAAATTTGTAATCCAAAAAATATTGGCGCATTTTCAAACAGGAGAGGGCGCTTTTCCACCGTACGAAGTACTGTACTTTTTGTACGATACTTTCGTAACTTTCGTTTTCCCTTTAACTTCCAGTCGGGTACCAGTACCAAAACTTCCAGTACTGCAAGTGCCAAACCAGCTGGGGTACTTCTTTGGTGCTTAGGAATTTTAGGGTGGGACTTAATATGCTTTCTTTGTCAGCTGGTTATGCTGACACACAATACAAACGCTGCCTTGAAAACAGTCGCCTAATGGTTCCCGCAATGCATTTAACACCAATCATGAAAAGGTAGATTTTAGTCAAAATCCTTTTTATATGTGCTCAAAAACATTGCATTTTAGTTAATCCACTATTAGAACCATCTGTATATTTAGACACTGGTCAACAAAGGACCACCAGAACTTGTTGCCATTATATTACCGAACATCTCTCCCACTTTTGCAAAGAAACACTGCAGTTGGGATCGAAGGCAGTTCATATTGCATAGTGGGCAACTTCACGCTATGGAGAGCTGTTGGGCTGAACGGCAATACGCTTGGCGGACACGTGTCGGACAGTCAGCTCCGTCCATGGGTCCGTGGCACTTGGGGCATCCAGTCTGCCGGATGCAGTGAGACATGGAAGCCGCAGCAGAGGATCAGACTGCTGGGGTTGTTTGGGAGTCCAGACATTTGGCCATGAGATGCAAAGTCTCAAAAGGAGGGTCGTGTAGATGCACAGTAAAATTCAGTTACAGAATTCTGCTTAAATCTTCAAAGCTTGACTTTACTCAAGCCTCTGCTGAACGTCCACCAGGTAGGTCTTTACTTTGTTCTCTTTGGTGGCCACATGCACCCAAGTAGGAGTCGCTGTTCTGTTCCATTGAGAGTCCGACGACACAGCCAAAAGCACGAACCAGGCAGCTCTAAATCTACACAACACAAACATAAGGAGTGGATTCTGTGCTTCAAAATAAACAGTGACCCATATCTACCCAAGACCTGCGAGCAGTTGTTATCTACAGTGCAGGGTCCTGCAGAGCATAGCAGGTTGGTGATAACATGTATGGAATGACCCACCTGCGACTAATTGGAGAACTTTACAAAACGGTCACAACCTGCATGCTTTGGCAGTATTTTGTTTTGGGGGTTTGGCTTAGACTCCACACTTCATCCACCAACGCCAGAAAAATAATGGACAATCAATCAAGCTGTACCAGCAACACTGACTCTAATGAAAGGGCAATTTGAGAAACCCTACTGAAGGGGAGCGAATGCCAGTTTAGCATGTGGCGTTAGCATGGTACGAAATAAAAATAAAACAATATGATATCATGCAATGTGTGATTGGCAAAATGTCTGAAATGTTCCATTTTCATTTTAACTTAAATGCCTATGCATGTACAACATAGCAAGCAGTCACTCTTAATATGGTAAAACACCTTGACTCTTTGATGCATTACACAAAACAGAAGCACTTTCTATTTCAAAATGTACTTTTTCTTTTAATACAATGAGGTAATTTGAAGTGTATGTCTGGTGTAAATGGGGGGCAGATTACTCTCAGACACCAAGCCCAAGAAATACAGTGAGATCCTTTACATGTTAGTCTTGCATTACCTGCAGTCTGGGGGGTGCCATCTAGCTGGGGAGGACATAAGCTCGATAACGGCATCACTCACACACTTTGACACAGACGACCAGATAACTCACATCTAAACTGAATTACCATCTGTTGTTCGAATGAGCCTAATGTTTGAAAATCCATCAATTTCACATGTACCTCACTGACCAGAAATTCATAAGCAGAGGTATTCACAATAATAGGGAGTTAAGGAAAGACAGAAATCACAGGAGCTAAGTCTGAGTCGCAAGACACGTAAACACAGAGGAGCTACACATGAAGAATATGTACGGTAATACTGTACTGAACATACAATACATAAAAAAGCTTCAAAGTACGGTCAAAGTGGGACTACGGGGCCGAGTGAGTGAGTGCAAGTGTTTGAGACTAATCAGGATGTTCCTCTGACCAATTATGCCGTATTATGACCGGTTGTGAAAATGGGAAATTCACTGTCCATGAAGGTTTAGTTCAGAGATGTTGAACTGTCAGCACACACATTAAACAAATATCAAAGGATTTCATTGTTTGGTTTGTTCACAGATCAGTCCTTCCGGACTGGAGCGCCTCAGAAAACTCATGCAATGGTATCTGCTCAAATGGACTGCAATTATACCATAGCATAAGTGTGTTTCACTGGTACATTCTGGCAAGTGCGAGTCCTAGAAAACAACCATGGAAAATAATGATGAATAATTATGAAATGCTTTCAAAAATAACAGCTGATCACAAAGATACCAAAGGAGTATATAGTATAGCTGATCACACCGATAACAAATGAGTATCTACTACAACCGATCACACTGATACCAAAGGAGTATATAGTACAGCTGACACCAACCTCTTAATGTCCAAGGGTTCTGCATCCATCAAATACAAAACACACACACCTGGAATATATTATTTTTTTCTTAATTCTTCACCATAAATTGTGCAATAATTAACCAGAATAAGCTTGTAAATAGGGGAGGTCAGAGAAAGTTCTGGAAATTAATAATTACATTGTTTTTGATATTGCCTCTCTGACACAAATTATTTTGAATTAATTCCTAAGCTCAGTTTCTATGTAATCTTAATGGACGGAGTTGCAATTATACAAAAAAACACAATGTCTTGTTCTGAATGTGATGCAGGCCTGGCCTGCCACAGCCTGACCACGTGCACAAAATAGCAAAGGCAGTAGAGCGGCCAAGGGAGCAGGCCTGTAGGGACGGCAGAGATGCAGGCAGGCCGAGTTACGTAAATGCCAGCATTGGCTGCATCCTCCAAGGGCATTCTGGGATTGGTGCACAAGGCTGACAATGAAGTCGCGCACAGCAGCTGGGTGATGCCGCCCAGGCATCTTGTCAGTCACATTTCCCCTAATTAACCAACATCTGCTTTCCATTCTCACGTACGCTGCATCGCCAGCTCATCCCATCTAAGCCCATGACTCCTGGCCCCCCGGGGGGAGTGGGTCGCTGTGGGGGGGGGGGGGGGGGGGGGGGGGGGGGGGGGGGGGGGGGGGGGGGGGGGGGGGGGG